>JANHAO010017145.1:0-14091 GCA_026873985.1 Saraca asoca
TGAAAATAAGTATTCATAATATTAAATAACATGACATAACAAATAATAAGCTGGAAATCGAGCTTGACACGCGTGTTGAAATAGAAAATGTGTATCCAAACTTTTTAAAATTACGGATACGACCCTAGAATCGAACTTGACATGAGTGTCGAAATAGGGAACGGATGTCCGAACTTTTTGAAATTACGGACACGGCCCTGACACGTTTCGTGTCAATGTCGATGAGTGTCAGTGTCGGAAACGTTTTCGACACGTAGACACGGCGGCTATATGAAGTGTCGGTGCATCGTAGGTCTTAGTTGAAAAAAATTGAAGAGACCGCTAGGATTTTGGGCTGAAGCTTAAATGAGCATTTTCTCTGGGCTGATTAATCCTCACGGATTATAACAGGCTTAATTACCATTTGGGTTTTCATAGTATTCAAATCAATCGTGTTCAAATTTTTTAAATATAATATTTTATTTTAATTTATTTAATATATAAATTTGAATAATATTACATTCAAATTGTTAATATTTATCAAATTAAAAGATAAAAAATCTTAATTAACATATAGATTTTTTATAGGAGTATAAGTTAATAATTATTGGAAGATAAAATTAGAAAAATTTATTTTATTATATTAAAAAATTACAAATTATATAACTCATTTATGATGCAAAAACATCCTCAACTTAACCATTAATATCAAATGTTCCACTAATTTCGTTTTCAGTTATTGTTAACATAGAGTACATTAGAGTTTTGTATATCAATTATGATTTTTAATTTTTAATTTAACAAAAATTATTAATATGGATTCAATTTATAAATTAGAAGAAGCAAAATAAAATATTATGTCGAATGGAACCAGATGCAAACACTTTATATATTACTTTATATATTAGAGAGTTAAAATTGTAATTGAGCGTTGTGTTTTTGCTTCTTTGGAAAATTCGACCATGCATGTCTTTTACTATACCTTATATGAGTTTGGACCTTGGACTCTCAAAACATTTTTGACAATCTCTATACTTTATATACAATTATTTGGAAACAGCCGTCTACCTTCTAGATACGGGGATTGGACTGAGAGTTATTAATATATATGTATGAGGGATAACTCCTAACAATCGTTATTTTGGGATATCTTTTTTCACTTTTTTTTTTCTAATTGATTTTTTTAAAGATTTGAAAAAACTAGATTATAATATTATTGTTGTTCTTTTATTTTATTATTTTATCTCTATTTTGAGAAGATTGACTTTAGATTATAAATCTTATAGGATTACAGGCTTAGTATATTCTTGTCACGTCCTGATTCATGACACGTAACCGGCGTAAAAGTTCACTGTTAAGAAACCCTTTACAAGCCTAATAATGCATAATCTTTTCTAATCTAACATAACTCAATCAAAGCTACTATCAAGACGATGCATGAATTAGATATTTCCAATTAATATCTACTAAAAATCTAGTAGAGTTTATTCTATTTTTTGGACTTTCGGGCACAAGGCTTATACAATAGACAAGGACTACATACTCAATTCACAACCTATACGTCAAAAATCAAGACTAAAACAACCCAGACAAAACAAATCTAAAACCTACTTGGCAATATTCAGACAACACATGCACATTACAATTGTGCTAACTGCCAACATTTACATCATTTATATACCTTAAGCTCCGTAAGAAATAATCTACTCAGTCAAGCAACAGATCCTGAACCAGATGGGTGAGGGTGGACAGTGGGGGTGACTTCAGGCTCTAAAAATATGGAGGAAAATGGGGTGAGTTCCATAGAAACTCAGTGAGCAGATAATCCCACAAAAAAGCTAAAACTCAACTTGCAATTCATGTTCAAAATCTAAATGGTAAAATGTACATGTGTGAAAATGAGCTTACCAGATTCAAAGAAACAATCTCAAAATAAAATATGAAACTTTAATTCATCAAAAAAGTCAAGTCAGTAAATATAGTAATTAACAAATTAAAGAGTGCAATAGAGTATAATATTATGAGAAATACTCATCATGATGTAAACACAAGAAAATCATTAAGATTTTCTAAAATGTACCAATAGTAAAATGGCAAATATTCAAGGTTTTCTTTTTCTAAAATACAATTGGAATTCAAAGGATAATTCTTAAAGGTAACCATACCTAACAGATATCTTTGTAATACACCAAACACACCAATCAGATATTCAGATATTCTCCCCCATATTTCTCCAACAGATATTCTAATCACAATTGCACTTGAGGGTTTTCCAAGGAATTTCTAATATATTCAAAATTTCAAAAACAAGTAATTAGTCGAAAAGCTTTATGCTACTACATATATCTAGAGATAAGAAACAATTCTATTCAGATCATGATATCAATAATTAAAAAATATTGTCAATCATTCCAAGTACTATAAAATTCAATAATATCAAAAATTCCATATCATGATAAAATGAAATCACTAATTCAATAAATAGTAAATATTATAAAATGCAAAAATACGCTAAGATAAATCATTTTCATAATTATGTATTATATTTAAAATTTCATATATACAACATATAGTTAAAATTTTGAGACAAGCTAACATCAAAAATCCAATTACATAGAAATGATAATGTTCTGGATAACAAATTTATTTTGTTTTGCAAAATGGGATTCATAAAAGAGTAGGATTATCTACTCACCTTAGGGACTCTTTAAATGATCAAATTATTCCAAAAGAAATGGTCAATGTCACAAGAAGGTTCCACAAAGTGCTAGGTCACCGAACTTGAGAATTTAAGTCAATCTACCTATTTGGGTATAATCAATATTAAAATCAATCTTTAAACTTAAATACTTAAAGTTCCTTGATCAAGTACACTTACTCTACATTGATATTGAACTACAAGATATAGAGTTATAATTTCAAGAATCAATGGCAAGACCACCTACTTGAATCTTTGGATTGAATTGAAAATTGGCATCAGTGTGCTTGATTCTCCCATGGATGCAATAACAGAAGCTGATTAAATGAGAAATTTTAACACAATAGATTTTGGGGGTTAGGATTTTATGTTAGATATCTTGAAAACTTAAGGAAAGCTTTGTATGATGTGATTCTAATGCTAAAAAAAAGAAAAGAAAAAGACTTACTAGCCTCTAACAAAGCTGTGGGTAGCTCAAAATGAGCTAGATCGCCACTAGATAGCTAGCATATTGGGCTAGAGAGCATCAAAGGAGAGGAGAGGTAAGCCGCTAAGCTAGACTGGTGAAGAGAAAAAGTTGGAGAGGTGGAAGGAAGGAGAACGACAACTTAATCTTGTCAGATGGCAAAAAAAGCAAGAAGAAGACGATGGCCAACACAGAGGAGTTTAGGAGCAGGGGAAATTTTTGGAGAAAATACAACAGGGCTTGAGAGGAAGGCTAATGCCTAGTTAAAGAAAAATAAAAAGAAAAATGGGGAAAATTATAGTTTGGTGTAAAGTCCTCCAAAAAAGGAAAAATTATGATACATCCCCATCAAAACTTTTAAAATTTTTGTTTAGTCCACCAAATTATCTTTTTATTTATTTTCTTATTTTATTTTCTCTAAGGTATTACAAACTCTCCCCCATGAAAAGAATTTGTCCTCGAATTCTAGAAGCATAGTGGTATAAGAGATGGGCGTATTTATCCTTTATAATTAGCTTAGGTTCCCAAGTCATCTCTTCTCTACCATGGTTTTCCCACAAAACCTTCACAGATGGATATTCCTTGGAGTGAAGCTTTCTAACTTGTTAGTCAACTATAACTACAGGATTCTCCTCATAAGTCAAATGATTGTCCAACTTAATTGGAATTTAGGGAAGGATGTAGGATGGATCCAAAACGTACTTCTTCAACATAGACTCATGGAAAATAGGATGGATGCTTTTCAATTCTAGGGGTAGAATTAGGCTATTAGCCATAGTGCCTATCCTTTTCATTATGGGAAACGAGCCTATATATAGAAGATGTAGCTTGCCCTTTTTACCAAATCTCATTACTCCTTTCATGGGTGATATTTTCAAGAACACCTAATCACCTACCTAGAATTCCAAGTCCCTTCTTCTCTTATTTGCATAGGGCTTTTGGCAACTCTGAGCTATTATTAGCTTTTCTCTGATGATTTTGACTTTTTCATTTACATCCTATACCAAATCTGGGCCTAATAACTTTGCCTCTTATATTTTAAACCATCCAGTCAGATATCTACATTTCCTTCCATACAGTGCTTTAAAAGGAGTCATTTGGACTGCAGAGTGGCAGCTGTTGTTATAGGCAAATTCAATCAAGGGCAGGTATCACTCCCAACTACCTTCAAATTCCAGCACACAAGCCCGAAGTATATCTTTTAAAACTTGAGGGTGAAAGGTGATGCTAAAATGAAGTTGTGACCCCAAGCCTCTTGAAAAGATCTCTAAAATTAAGTAGTGAATTGAGTACCTCGGTCAAATATAATAGACATCGGAACTCTACGTAAGGACATAATCTAAACTAGGTATAGCTGGGTGTACTAGGAGGCTGAATAAGTTATTTTCATAAGAAGAAAGTGACTGTTCTTGGTTAGATGATCTACAATCACCTAAATCGAATCATAACCTTTTGGAGTTCTTGGCAGCCTAATAAGGAAGTCTATGGTCACTCTCTCCCATTTCCATTTAGGAATCTCCAAGTTCAAATATAGGCTTGTAGGTCTTTGGTGCTCAACTTTTACTTGTTGACATGTGAGACATTGAGAAACAAAATCCATTATGTCCCATTTCAACCTTCCCACTAATAGCCTATCTTTAGATCATGATACATCTTGTTACTACCAGGGTGCATAGCATAACAAGAAGAATGAGTTGTTTACATAACTTGATGTCATAGATTAGAAACTTTAGGCACCCATATGCAACCATGATAAGTCAAGGCTCCTCTATTGTGTCTTGCCAGGCTTGAATCTAGTTCTTTATTCATTTTGTCCAATAACCTATTTATGTCCACATCCTAAGTCTGTGCAGTCACAATTTGATTAACAAGTGGAAACTACATTTGCACATAGGCCATAAATATCCCAAGTTTTGCTATTTGTAATTGAACTCCATAGGCTTCCACCTTATATATCTCTCGAATGATCAACCTCCTATGAACTTTAATGTAAGTAAGACTTCCCACTGACTTTCTACTTAATGCATTGACTATAACATTGTCCTTACCTAGATGGTACAAGATAGAGCAATCATAATCCTTCACCAATTCAATCCAGTGGTGTTGCCTCAGGTTCAGGTCTTTCTACTTGAAGATATACTTTAAGTTCTTATGATCGATGTAAATCTTATACTTCTCGCCATATAGATAATGGCACCAAATCTTCAAGGAAAACACCATCGTGGCCATCTCCAGATCATGAGTAGGGTAATTCTACTCATGTTTCTTAAGTTGCCTTGATGCATGGGCTACAACTCTGCCTTGCTACATCAAAACACACCTAAGGCCAATCTTGGAGGCATCACAATAAATGGTATAGTTACTGCCACTAGTAGGTAAGGACAATACTAGTGCCGTGGTCAAGCACTCATTAAGTCACTAACGCTTTCTTCATAGAATCATACCATACAAATTCAGCATGCTTTTAAGTTAACTTAGTTAATGGGGCTAAAATCCAAGAGAAGTCTTCTACAAAAAGATGATAATACCCAGCTAAACCTAAAAAATTACAAATCTCAACCATTGAGGTAGGTCTAGGTCAGTGTTGGACTGCTTCTACCTTCTTGGGATCCATACTAATACCTTTCTAAGAAACCACATGTCCCAAAATTGTTACACTATATAGCCAAAACTCACACTTTAAAAATTTAGTATACAGTTAATGCTCTCTAAGAGTCTACAATACTATTCTGAGATGTTGTTCATAAGCCTAATTATTAAGGGAATACACCAAGATGTTATCAATGAACACAATTACAAATTGATCCAGAAAGGGTTCAAAGATATTGCTCATCAAGTCCATGAAAGCTACAGGAGCATTAGTTAGTCCAAAAGACATCACCAGGAATTCATAATAACCATACCATGTGTAGAAAATAGTTTTTGGAATGTCCTCCTTTCAGATTCATAGCTAGTGATAGCCTGATCTCAAGTTAATCTTGGAAAAGTATTGAGCACCCTAGAGCTAATCAAATATATCATTAATTCTAAGCAGTGGATACTTATTCTTCACTTTAACTTTATTCAACTACCTATAATCAATGCACAGTCTTAAAGTTCCATCCTTCTTCTTAACAAATAGAATAGAAGCTCCCCATGGTGAAGTATTAGGATGGATAAAACCCTTATCCACCAAGTCCTGTAGTTGCATTTTCAACTCTTTTAATTTAGCTAGTGCTATAAGATATGGTGGGATAGAAATAGGCTCAGTTTTAGGAACAATATCAATGCAAAACTTAACCTCTCATTCTATTGGCATTCCAAGTAATTCTTTAAGAAAAACATCTAAGAACTCCTAAACCATCGGTATATTCTCTACCTTTTGTTCCATTGGTTTTATGTCTCAGATAAATGCTAAATAAGCCTTACAACCCTTCTTAATCATCTTTTTGGCACTCAGAGTAGAAATAAGGTTAACAGGAATATCAACCCTCTCTCCTTGGAGTGAAAGAACTTTTCTATCTAGTACATGAAAGCTAACCAATTTATTATGATAATTAAAACATGCATGATGTGTTGATAGCCAATCTATGCCTAAGATAACATCAAAGTCAATCATGTTTAGCATAATCAAATTAGCAGGCAAAATAGTTCCACACACATCAATTTCATATAAAGAAATCATATCATAAGCAGTTAATATCTGACCTAGGGAAGTAGATACTAACAGTTGTGATTCTAGAGGGAGTCAGGGTCTAGTAAGTTGTAATGCCAAATAAGTGGAAACATATAAGTGGGTTGCACCTAGATTAAATAATACATAGATTGAAATGGAATTAACTGGTAAAATACTTGTAACCACAACATTAAAGGCATGGGCGTCCTACCTTATCAAGGCATATACTCTTACAGTAGCTCCATGTCCACTACCATGACCTCTACTAATTAATCATCTACCTCCCCCTTTTGTAGCAAAATCAGATAATAGGGACCTCATGAATGCTACAGATCAAGGCGAAACATTCCCTTATGCACCCATGGCCCTAATGCCACTAGGCAGGGTAGCAAGATAAGGACAATCTTTCACCATATGGCCTATCTAGCCATATCTAAAAGCTCCAGTTCCTCATCTATAAATCCTTGAATGAGTTTTCCCATAGGTTTGGCATAACCCAAGTACCTCAAGCCTGATTGGAGTAAGATGGCTAGAATTGGATCCGCCAAAAGGGTGATAGCTAGAAACAGTAGCACCTATGGGCCTCCTACTAAGATTTCCCACACTTGGATTCTATAGGGGTATTGGTACATCAGGCCTCCAGGAAGGAGGTGCACTGGAAGCTAAGGATGATGATCTCCTAGAATCTCCACTGACACCCTCAAGTCTTGATTTCTTTCTTGCACTACCCTGGGCTTCTCTTTCCCTTTTCCTTTCTATTAAGCTGACTTCCAACTCTATAGCCCAATTATAAACCTATTCATACATGGTGCCCTCAGTGACTTGAATGACATTGAAATAATTATCATTAAGGCCATCAACAAATTTCTTGGCCTTGTCCCTTTCTGTGGGAATTATATGCCTTGCAAATTATGAGAGGTGGAGGAACTGAGTAGCATATTCAAAAATTAATAACCCCTTTTGTTTCAAATTATGCGATTCCTATAATTTGGCATGCCATTGTCCTTTAAGAAAGAATTGCTATAGGGAAGCTATATGAAATATGCCCCAGGTGTTGGCCCTATCTCCTGCTGATCCATGATTTTCTTAGCCTTTATACCAATCTGCCATGGATCCGTATAGTTGGAATCAAACTAACCTTATAGCAATATCTTCTAGACATTTGAGGACCCACCATAATTGCTTAACTTGGTCTAAGAATAAAGGAGGCTGATGACCCAATGCCTGAATACCTAGGAGGCTTGAGCTTCTAGAACTCTCGCAAGTAGTTTCTAAAATTCATAATGGATGGCACTGCAAGAGGCGATGAGGATAGAGTAAATGAGTTTCTAGCCTATCTTGTTGCTATCTTTGTAGCATCTATTGAGCTAGTTCATCCACAAACTCATTTATAGCTCTCTATAAGTTTATGGCACATGCTAGGGTATCTGAGATGGAAGGGCCAGCTGAAGCTCCAGAAGTGGAAGGAACCTTTGTTTCAGGTTAGAGAGTTCCTAACTATACTTTTTCACATGCAACCTTACCTTGGCCCCTAGCACGGCCTCAGCCCCTAGCCCTACCTCTGCCTTAAGGTAGTGATTATGAAGAAGATGGTTCATTAGAGGCTTTTTCAGATGCTTCTTCTCATCAACGTTCAGGGTGAGCCAAGGATCTAATTTTGGGTGGCATTTTCCTATTATCAACAGAAGGATTGGTTTAGGAAAGATTCAAATTCATTTATATAAGTGGGAATGAAAGATTTAGATAATGTAGAGATTTTCAACATATTCATGGTGTAGGCATTAACATATCCTTATTCATGTGTCGTGCTCCTGGGGGCACTGACATGAACTCGATATGTCTATCCTAATTGGTAGTTGGTGACCCCTAATCATGCACCTAGACTCTAGACCATACTTTGATACCAACTTTATCATGCCCTGATCCACAACACGTGATCGGCGTAGAAGGTCACCGTTAGGAAACCTTCTACAAGTCTAATAATGTAAAATCTTTTCGAATCTAACATAACTCAATCAAAACTACTATCAAGACAATGCATAAATCAAATATTTCTAATTAATATTTACTAAAAATTCAATAAAGTTTCCTCTATTTTTTGAACTTCCAGGCATAAAACTTATACAATAAACAAGGGCTACACGCCCAATACACAACATGTACATAAAAAATCAAGACTAAAATAACCCAAACAACACAAATCTAAAACCTACTGGGCAACATTCAAACAACACATATGCACATTATAGTTATGCCAACTACCAACATTTACACCATTTATATACCTTAAGCTCCGTAGAAAATGATCTACTCAGTCAAGGAATAAATCTTGAGCCAAATAGGTGAGGGTGGATGATGAGGGTAACTTCAAACTCTAAAAAACATGGAGAAAAATGGGGTGAGTTTCACAAAAACTCAATAAGCAAATAATCCCATAGAAAAACTAAAACTGAACTTGTACTTCATGTTCAGAATCTAAATGGTAAAACATGTGTTTGCGAAAATGAGCTTACCAGATTCAAAGATACAATCTCAAAATAAATTCTGAAACTTTAATTCATTAGAAAAGTTAAGTTAGTAAATATAGTAATCAACAAATTAAAGGGTGTAATAGAGTATAATATTGTGAGAAATACTCATCATGATGTAAATATAGGAAAAATCATTAAGATTTTCTAAAATTTACCAATATTCAAGTAGTAAATATTTTGGATTTTCTTTTTCTAAAATACAATTGAAATCCAAAGGACAATTCCTAAAGGTAACCATACCTAACAGATATCTTCATAATACATCAAGCACGCCAATCAAATATTCAGATATTCTCCCTTTATTTCTCCAACAGATATTCTAATCACAAGTGCACTTGAAAGTTTTTCAAGGAATTTCTAATGGATTCAGGATTTTAAAAACAAGTAATCGATTGAAAAGCATTATGCTACCAGATATATTCAAAGATAAGAAATAGTTCTATTCAAATAATGATATCAATAATTAGAAAATATTGTCAATCTTCCAGGTACATAAAATATAGTAATATTAGAAATTCCCAATTATAGTAAAAATGAAATCATTGAGCCAATAAACAGTAATTATTATAAAATGCAAAAATACACAAAGATAAATCATTTTCATAATTATGCATCATATGGTTAAAATTTTAGATATTCAACATATAGTTAAAATTTCGAGACAAGCTAATATCAAAAATCCAATTACTTAGGAATGATAATATTTTGGATAACAAATTTATTTTATTTTGCAAAACGGGATTCACAAAAGACTATGATTATATACTTACCTTAGGGACTCCTTAAATAATCAAATTTTTCCAAAAGAAATTGTCAATGTTGCAAGAAGGTTCCACAAAACGGTAGGTCACTAAACTTAAGAATTTAAGTCAATATACCCATTTAGGTATAATCAATATTAAAATCAATCTTTAAACTTAAGTATTTAAAGTTCCTTGATCAAGTATACTTATTCTACATTGATATTGAACTACAAGATCTAGAGTTATAATTTCAAGAATCAATGACAAGAGCACCTACTTGAATCTTTGGATTGAATTGAAAATTAGTGTCAGTGTGCTTAATTCTCTAGTGGATGCAATAATGAAAGCTGATTAAATGAGAAATTTCAACACACAACAGATTTTAGGGGTTAGGGTTTTATGTTAGATATCCTAAAAACTTGAGGAAAGCATTGTATTACATGATTCTAATGCTAAAAAAAAAAAAAGACTCACCAGCCTCGAATGAAGCTATGGGTAACTCAAAATGAGCTGGATTGCCAATGGACAACTAACACATGTTTGGGTTGGAAAGCACCGGAGGAGAGGAAAGGTGAGCCATCGAGCTGGACCTATGAAGGGAAGAAGCTAGAGAGGTGGAAGGAAGGAGAATGGTAGCTTAATCTAGCGGACGGTAAAGAAAGTAAGAGGAAGATGATGACCAACATGAAGGAGTTTAAGAGCAAGGGAAATTTTTGGAGAAAATAAAACAGGGCATAGTAGGAGGGCCAGTGCTCGGTTAAAGAAAACAAAAAGAAAATTGGGGAAAATTATAGTTTAGCCCTATCGAAACTTCAACATCTTCACTAAAGTCCTCCAGAAAAAGGAAAAATTATGATACAACCCCAACAAAACTTTTAGAATTTTTGTTTTAGTCCACCAAATTATCTTTTTATTTATTTTCTTATTTTTGTTTCTCTGAGGTATTACAATTCTAAGTTGAATCTTCTCAAAATATTTTTAAGGTTGTAGTTATTTTTCAAAGATTATTTGTAAGAGGTTGAAGGTTTATTTAGGGTTTGCTTAAGTTTTTGAAGGTAATTCTTCTTTTGTTCATCATCTGATAAAGTACCAATTATTTCAAAAAGAAGATCTTATTCCTTGGTAAGAACATTTAGTACATTTTTTTATGATGATCCATCTGTTTCAGAAGAGGAAAGACCATCATTTTGGATTTATTTCTGTTAAGAATTCATCCATTCTAGAAGATTTTTCATCAGCCAGTAAGTTGTTACTTTGGTTAATGACTCCTACTTTAAGTTCAAGATTTCTTATCTTCTTATTTAATCTATAGTATTTTGCTATGTGACCTAGCTTGTTGCATCTAAAATAGACTGGTCTTACATCTTGATTTAGAAGATGAGCAAACCTTGGTTTTTTTTTGTGGTGTTTCTTCCTATAAGGTCTTCAATTTTGTTAGCTGGATTCAATTTGCTTACTCCTACACTTATGTTTTGGTTTGAAGATTTTATGGGCAAGTAAACCCAAAATGTTCATAAAAAGATGCTAACTTTTTCCTATTTTGAAATTTTTTCTTGACTAACTACCTTTGGATTATGTCATCTTGATGGATTCTAAGGATTACCTTTTGGACATAACTTACAAGCTAGTTGTGAGTAAGCTACTCATAAGGAATCATGCTATTGAATTGATTTTTAATTTTCCCCCTAACCTTATCCCCTAAGGATTGACAAAGACCTCTAAGGAATTTCTCATTCTAGAAAGGTTTATCGCTATCAATTCTGTAATAGATCCTATTAAAGAAGTGTCTTTATACCACATAAAGTCAGATAAGGTTCTACACTTAGGATTTGAAAGTAATTTTGTAGATTTGTCCTCCCATATGTTGGAGTCTCCTATAAAATGTTTGATGATGGTTTATATCAAAGTATTGATAGCATCAAGGATTGTTTGTCCTTTTAAATCTACTATTGTAGATCCTTAGCATTGGTTTTGATGAATGTTAGAATTTGGACGTTTTCCTTTTTAGTGAGATATTCATTCCACTATCCTTTGAGTTGATTAGCAAAACCAAAAACTCAAATGGGGACAATTGTGGAGTCATTACATCCATGGGTAGCTTGTTAAGCTATGTTAACCATGGTCATTTGCTGAAGGGTGTTGAGAATTTTACACTCTAATTGGTCATCTATATTCTATTCATAGATATTGTTTCCATTGTAGAAATTTTGAAGGATTTAAGGCTTATATTCTATTACTTGGTCAAGAAAGTTGGCCCTAAGGTAATAAAGCTTTTGTGGGGCTTCCAATTGGTTTCTCTCTTAATGACTTCTATTTTAGGTTCTTCACCATCTGAAGATATTTTAGTGATTTTATCTAAAATTTGGAGCCTATTTGTACTTGAGTTTGCCTCAGATTTGTCCTCTTACGAAGGAGTCTCAAAAATTACTATGGAACTTTCTAACTTTCAGCCTATCTATTTTATTTTATGTCAATTATACTAATCAGATCTCACTTTTGAAGGAAGATCAACCTTTTTTGTTTGTCCTTAAGGATTTGGTGTGGTTTGAACAAGGGTTTCTCTATTTATTTGCTTGAGATTTCTCCCATCTGGAAAAGGACATCTGTTGAGATCTGTTGGCCTAAGGTCTAAAGATACTTGTTGGTGTAGTTCGTTTTGTTCCATCAAGAATTATATATCTTTTAAGGTAATAGGTTTAGCAAAATCCATCACTTTGAAGGGTGTTGTAAGGATGGGTTTTTAAGTGTTTATGGTTTCTATTTTGAAGGTCTTTGGTGGTGATAACTTGAATATGAGTTTTTCTCCTTTGGGAGTAATCTAGGTTTGGATAGTCCTATCATTTATGTAGATAGAGCTTCCAAAGTGATATTCTATTTGTTTAGCTTCAACATATACTTCAAACTAGTCAAAGAAAGGAATATTGATTCATAAAATGGTAATAAAGATTTTGAATATTTGTTCTTGAATCTCTTTTGAAATCTGTAAAAAACAAAGTGCTTTGAGGAGTGAGTCTTTCAAAGCAAAACTCCTTCTATAAGGACTCTATCAATTTGAAACACCTTTTCTAAAACATTTTGGTCATAAATCATTTGGGTTATGAATCATCATTTAAAAATTGAAAGTAAGTTGGAGATTGGATAGATTCATCTGAACCATCATTATCTTTGGCTTTCTCTTTTCCTTTTGGACCTTTTTATTTGTAAATGAGTTTTGGAATCCTAAAGGTATTCTCTAATCCTTTTAGGCTCTAATACCATAATTGAAAAGGCCCTGAAAGAGTAAAAGGAATAAACTAAAAAGAAGTATAGGTCACAGTGGGATTGCCTAAGATGTATATAAATGCAAAAATTAAAGACATAAATAAAATTTGAATATAATTTGCAATAAATTTGAAGGAAAGCTTACAAAGAAAATTTGAGCTCCAAAGTTTGTTTTCTAAAAGCTTTTGAGAAGGGAGGAAACTAGCTTATATTTACATTTGGAAAGGCCTAGGCTACTTATAAAAATTTGGACTGCTATAGTGACCTTTGTTATAATAATTGCTATAATATTCAATAATTTCTCGTGCACTACAATGACTGCCGATGTGCTTGAATCAACTTTAGTCATCAAAAGCCTAATTTGAACAATAATCTCTTGATGGGCTTTTGTTAACTTCAGTTAATTTGTCTGTCATTTGTTTAATTTGATTTTTCATCCTTTGTTACTTTTGAAAATGAAGATGCTGACTCAATCATCACTAAATAGTCATCTTCATTGGATCATGCATAGTCTCTAATCTCTACTAAAACATTGGAAGAATTGGATGTTGGTGAAGGGGTTTGTTCGGCCAAGGGGGCACCAAAGGACCGAAAGTTAAAAAAATTTTCCTCTCCTTTGGCTGAGCAAATATCCCAAGGATCCACTAGTTTGAGGTCCCAAAATTTCTCAGAAAAAATCTAAGGTGAAAGTGGAGCTAACTAACCTTTAGTCCAGCTCTTTTGCAGCGGAAGTGTGTGGATCTTCACACTAGGAAAAT
>JANHAO010017146.1:0-14093 GCA_026873985.1 Saraca asoca
CCTCTTGACTCAAGTGTGCTTCATTCTTCATCTTTTTATTTTCCTTTTGGAGCTCCTTTTCACCATCCTGAAATACAAAAACAAATTAAAGCAGTACCAAGAACAAAACTAACAAAACTAAGGTAAAAGTTTAGACAAAAACCACAAATTAACAACTAATTAAAAGGTGATATTCATCAGTTTTATAGGTACATTTTTCACTTATCAGAAACCATATTCGAAATTTGCAGGCGGGAGTGCCTAAAAAAGAAGGAAAATTATGGGTACCCTCAAGTGTTCATAATGATTTGCTACATCAAGCTCATAACTCATCATACAAAATGCACCCAGGAGTGCCTAAGATGCATCATGATTTGAAAGAGATATTCTAGTGGGAAGGCATGGAACTAGATATGCTTAAATATGTGATCAAATGTCTTACATGTCAATGAGTGAAAGCAATACATCAGCATCCAGTAGGATTGCATCCATCTAGCAAGATTTTGGAGTGGAAATGGGAGAGCATAATGATGGACTTCTTAGTTGGATTGCCAAAATTTCCAAAAGGCGACAACTTGATTTGGGTCATCATTGATCACTTAAATAAATTGACTTGCTTCTTGCCAATCATGATGACTTACTTTACTACCCAATAGACTCAAATGTACCTCAATCAAATAGAACCTTTGTATAGGGTTCCACAACGATCATTTCAAATCACAATACTCAGTTTAAATCCCATTTCTGGAAATCATTTCAACAAGTGTTGGGTACTCAATTATAGTATAGCATTGCTTTTCATCCACAGATATATGGTCAGTCGGAGCAAATGATTCAGATCCTAGAAGATATGCTTTGAGCATGCGTAATGGAATTCGAAGGAAGTTGGGAAAAATATCTACCACTTATTAAATTCACCTACAACAACAATTATCAATCTAGTATATAAATGGCACCATTTGAGGCATTATACGAGATAAGATGTAGATCTCTAATAGGTTGGTTTGAGCCTCGAGGGGTAAAGGTGTGGAGATCGAATCTTGTAGTAAAGGCTATTGAAAAGCTACAATTAATTTGCGATCGGATGAAGGTAGCTCAAGACTGACAAAAATCATATGCAAATAAGAGGATAAGAGAACTAGAGTTTGAGGTTGATGATCGAGTGTTTCTCAAGGTATATCCTTTAAAAGGAGTCATGTGTTTTGGTGAAAAGGGAAATTTGGCACTGTGATATATCAGACCATTTCAAATTATCAAACACATAGGAGCCATGGTGTGTCGATTAGAATTGCGGGCTAAAATGCAAGGAATCCACCTAGTATTCTATGTTTCCATGTTAAGGAAATGTGTGTCAGATGGCTCCCATATAATTAAGGAAGAACCAATTCAATTAGACATCAAATTGACTCATGAAGAGTAGCTGGTAACTATTCTCAATTGATAAGTTCAAAAGTTGAGGTCAAGAGAAGTTCCTATACTCAAAGTGTTATGGGGAAGACAGAGTGAGCAAGAAGCCACATGGGAGTTAAAATCTAATACACGGAAAAAAGTATCCCCAATGATTTGGAAAGGAACACACATAATACTTGGTATAAGCTGTTATTCATAATTATAATTCCCTTTATTCAATGTATAATCACTATTTGGAATTTGAGGACAAATTTTATTAAGGGGGAGAATTGTAATACCCCAAATTTTAAAAAAATAATTTCAATAAAAAAATGGCTTTTCAGAGAATCCAAAAAGGTGAATTTGAAAATTTCAGGAACTTCAAAATTATAAATTTTGAGATACAAAGTATTCAGATACTATAGAAATAAATTATATGAATTTTAATGATCTTCAAAAAATTGAAATTTCCATTTCAAATGCTTATAGAATAAAATTTGTGTTTTTGGGATCTAATTTCTAGAAAATTTCAGAGAAATTGAATCTAGGAGTTACAAGTACCCAGTGAATGTAAAATTATAGTCTAAACAAAGGTAATTAATTTAACTAATTTGTGTCAAAATTTCAAAGCCATTGACGGTTAACGAGTATGTTAAATTTAGACTTGAAGTTGAAAAAATTGGTAAAGTTACAAAAAGAGTAATGATAAAGCTTGATAAGAAATGCAAGGGTTGACTTACAATTTTTCATTTTTGCCCTGTAAAGTTGGCTCCTTTTTCTTCTTTTCTTATGTCACTGCTATTGCATTTCATGCAACATTTTGCCAAGCTCAACTTGTAAAACATGTTTCCTCTCACTACACTTTCTTTCTCTCTCTTCAAGTAAGCACCTCATTCCTTTATGATAATTTTTTTATTTTTTATTTTTTTGCTACCAATTCCTCTCATCTTCCTCTTCAAATTGCTATGAAAGTCTTATTGATCCATCAAATATAACTTGAGTTATGATTTTTTTATTCCAAAAGTGACTATTCACTTTCATTATTTACCTCATGAACCCATATGAATTTCTAGTATTTTCTAGGCTTAAATCTTTTAATTCTAGTTTGTTTCTAAGGAATGAAATCATAATCTAATGGTATTTGACTAGCTAATAAAAGAAAACTATTGAAAATCCAGGAATGTAACATGCCTTGTTTCTTGTTCATGAAAAGTATTGAAAACCATCATTAGATCCTTTTTACTTCCTTGTTCTTAGCCACTTTTGTGAGTAATTATTGCCTCTCTTGTGAGTTATAAAATAACTAATTGATTGTGAGCTATTGAATTGCTATTTATGTTGAGGAAAATGGGTATTATGTGGTCTTATGTCATAAATTGAGTTTGATTAGAGTTGTGGATATAAATATAGTTTTATGGTTGGAGAAGCTTGATTTTATGCATAATTCTTTTGTAATTAAAGGTTGGATGAGATAGCTCATAAAACTTGATTAAGAAATTGAAAGTTATTCCTACTGGAATATATATTTGCACAATAAACTTGTATAAATCTAGAGATGTGATTAGAATTGCAAACATGATTGTGAACCTAGAAACTGGAAATTTGAATAGATTCGCAATTAGAATCACGAGAGTTGAGTTAAATGTGAAGGCTTAAGTTTAGCTTTAATATGCCTCTTGTAATTAGATTTATTGAGCATTAATCGGTGTAATCACAACTCCAACATCTATTTGTTATGTTTTAGAAATACACTTGTATTAGCTAAACAGATTTTAATTTTTATATGTATATATCTATAATATAAAATTTGTACATATAAACAATATATTAACCAATTTGGTTACTCGATTTTATCAGTTGAATTGATTTGGCCTTAATCTGATCATCATATCATATTGATAGTCAAAACAAATTTTAAAACATTGCATCAAAGTATGCTTGGTGGTGCACTTACCTACCTATTTTTTCTAATATATTCATGCCTATTTAATATAATTAAGAAAAAAAAATTTACACGTTTTATTTCCACGTTGAATTCACTTGTGTGAGAGATTTATCTGAATATAATTTATCACTTTTTTTTTCACGTGGTGTGATCCTAATACAAGAACAAAATGTGTGCGTGCAAGATAATTGATGAATATGATTACAGTAATTTGTACTGTTTGAAAGCCAAAAGTAGAAAAAATGATGAACAAAAAAAAAGATGCAGACCCTTTCGTTTTCTGGATTACACAAAAGAGAGGGGTAATAAGTGATATGTTAGATATTATGAGTTCATTGTTACTTATTATGTATTTATGGATATTTGATTATGAATTAACGTATTAATTATAAAAGTGTAAATTTATGCTTCCTATTTGCCTATAATAGGAGGATCAATTAAAATTTATTTATATTGATTAGGTTTCTTTTTCATTGTACATTATTAATTTATGAAGTTTCATGAAAAATATGATTTGACGTGTTATTTTAATGTTATAAATTTTATACAAGTTATATATTATTTTCTTACAACATGTTCTGTATAATGCAGAGTACATTGCCAGTTTTTAACAATAAAAAAGACGGCAAAACAGGGAAACAAGAAAGAGAAAAATATGAGCATTTGCGCCGATTATAACCACACATGAACATCCAAACTTTTTTAAAAAGGTACATGTACGTAAATAATAAATTACAATCTAAAAAATACACAAAAATTATACATAAGTCAAGAGAAAATATCACATTTGTGTTGGAACCACAATAATAATAATAAAAAAAGAATTCTAGGAAAAATATAAGAAGAGAGAAATTTATTGGTCACGACTTTAACTTAACATACAAAGAAGCACTCTAACTAAACTCATAAGCTTGTTAGCTTATTGCTTCTCCTCACTCTTTTGATTGCTTTACAAAATTTGAAACAAGGTAAAACTAACCTAACAAGATAAGGAGAAAACTCTTCATCTTGATCCTAATAAATCAACATTATCTTCACTATAAATAAAGGTTTAAAGTTTATCCCAACAAATCAATCATATTTTCATTGAGATTTATCTACTGCATTCTAAAAATAAAGACTTCAGGCTTATCTCAAACTCCAGCCTTTATCATCTTTTTTTGTAAAAAATCTAATTTAAATTATTTTCAATAGCCTCCTTTAAATTTGATTTTGAAATAACACCAAGCATTATCTTCGGTTTCTCGAACACATCTGCCTTCAGTGGTTTTGTCAGAATGCCTGCATCTTGTTCTACAGATTTACAAAACTCTAGTTCAATTTCACCATTTTTTACTAACTCACAAATATAATGATACTTGATGCCAATATGCTTGCTTCTTCCATGGAAAAATGGATTTTTGGCCAATGGAATAGCTAACTTATTATCACACATGATTTTCGTAGGACCTGCCTGTTTATGTATTAATTCACTGAGCATCCTCTGAAGTCAAACTACTTGACATATTGTAGAAGTTGTGGCCATACACTCTACTTCTGTTGTGAAAAATGCAATAACTTTTTTCTTTGAGGACCATGAAAAAGGTCCTTGTCTAAGAAAGAAAATATACCCAAAAGTGCTTTTCCAAGTTTCCACAGTACCTGCCCAATCACTATCTATGTATTCTATAAAATCAAAATTGTTAGAGTAGGAGTAAAAGATCTCATTATCATGGGTACCACTTACATACTGTAAAATTTGTTTTGATGCTTGTAGATGTGATGGGTGAGGTTTTTCCAAGAATTGACTAATAATCCCCACACCATCGGTGATATATGGTCTGGTGCAAGTCAGATTTCTCAGAATGCTAACTAGACTTTTGAAATGTATGGGATATATTAGTTATCCGCTTTCTTCCCTCTCTAACTCTAATCGTTCTGCAACTAGTGTTCAGATAGGTTTGAGTGACACCATTTTTAAATGCTTCAAAATATTGTTGGCATATTTTGTTGGGAAATAAAAATGTCATCATCAATCTGCTGCATTTCAATACTTAAAAAATAAGACATCAATCCTATGTCCTTCATTTCAAATTGGCTAGTCATTGCTTCCTTGAATTCATTAAACATCTTTTTGCAATTTCCAGTAAATATCAAGTCATCAACATAAATATAAACAATAATAAGATCACTGAACTCATAAGGACATTTTTGAAAATCTTGCTGCAACAAGTATGCATCAAATCGGCTATACCAAGCATGAGGTTCTCATTTCAACCCATACAATGCCTTCTTCAATTCGTAAACTTGTTTCTCATGTCCTTTCTTCATGTAAATAGGTGGTTGCTCAACATATTCCTCTTCATCAAGGAAGCCATTCAGAAATGCTAATTTCACATCCATTTAATGAATTTTTCATTGATTTTGAGCTACAAGTGCTACAATCATTCAAATAGAATCCATTCTAGCAACTAGTACAAATACTTCAAAGTAGTCAATTCTAGGCTTCTGTTTATAGCCTTTTATAACCAATCTTGCCATTAAGTGATCCACCTAACCATCAGGCTTGTACTTTGTCTTGTACACCCATTTGACCCTAATAGGCTTCTTCCCAGATGGTAAACTAGTCAGCCCCCATGTGTCATTTTTCTCTATTGAATGAATCTCATCATGCATTACTTATATCCATCATTTATTAGTTATTGCATCTTTATAGGAATCTAGGTAATAATCTACAAATAGGAAAAAATTCACAATAGTTTCATCAATATCTTCATGATCACTATAATATGTAACCACATAATTTTGCAAACGAGTTGGCATCACTTGTGTTTATTGAGGATGCTTTGATGTCTCCAAAACTACTGTTCGTGGAGAAAAGTTTCTGGGGAATGAACTATCAGGTGATGATCTTTTTGCTTCCATTGACTTTGTTTCATCTTCAATGATAACATTTTCTTCTTGTTTATATCTTTGATTCCATGTCCATGCTTCATCTTCAATAAACTGGACATCTCTACTCACAATCACTTCTTTTGTTACAACATTGTATAATCTTTAACCCTTGGTCACTTCACTGTAGCCAATAAAAATGCACATTTAGCTTTTGTCATCCAATTTCTTTCTTCACTCATCCAAAATATATGGATATGCAAGACACCCAAATTCACGCAAGAAAGAGACTTTTGGCTTGTTACCACTCCAAGTTTCTTTTGAGGTTCTTCCAAGAACACTCTTTGTGGGACACCTATTTAATAAAAATATAGCACAGGCAATAGCTTTTGCCTAAAAAGGCTTTGGCAGAGTTTTAGCTTTCAATAAGCTTAGGGCCATTTCAAAAATTGTTCTATTTTTTCATTTAGCTATGCCATTCAACTGAGGAGTATAACTAGCTATTAATTGACGTTCGATCCCTTGGCTTTTGTGAAAATTTGAAAATGCATTTGAAGTGAACTCTCTTCCTCTATCAGATCTCAAGGTTTTTACATAAGAACCACTTTGTTTTTCTACAAAAGTCTTAAATTCTTTAAATTTCTCAAAGGCCTCTAATTTTTCTTTAAGAAAATATACTCAAGTCTTTCTGGTAAAATCATCCACAAAGATTAACATATACCTTTTGTGTCCAAGTGATTTTACCTCAACTGGGCCACAAATGTCTATGTGGGCTAATTCCAAAGGTTGCTCGGCCCTTCTAGCTTTTCTAGCTGGAAAGGAGTCTTTGTGTTATTTTCCAAGAATACACCCTACACATTGTCGATCGGGAGCTTTAATTATCGGTAAGTCGATTATCATCCCTTTTTGAGCCAATAGTTTGAACCCATGGAAGTTTAGATGACCATAGCGAAGATGCCACAACTTTCTTCATCTTTCAAAATTGTTGAAAAATTTATCAATGTTTCTGCTTGCAAGGTGAGAGGAAACATGCAATTCTTTGTCATCTCAATTGTTGTAATTGTTTTGCAATTTTTGCCTTTGATTATGCAAACTCCATTTTGGATATTAATTTTGTGTCCTTTTTTAGAAAGCTAGCCAATACTCAATAAGTTCCAATAAAGACTTGGCATAAAATGAACATTAACAAAAGTAACATTTATGCCATCATTGGATTTAATACTGATGTCATCTCTGCCCATAATAAGAATTTTAGATTAATTCCTGAAATTTACCTCTCCCCATACAGATTTATCCAGATATGAGAAAAACTCCTTTCTTCCACACATGTGATTATTGCACCTAATATCAAGATACCACCTATCTGTATATTCCATATCTAGGTCATTTGATTTGCATGCGAGCACTAGGTTCTTTTCTGCATCTATGGTATTAGCATGCTTCGTAGACTCATCTAGCATCTTGTTATAACACTTATTTCAATAATGTTCCTATTTTTTTGCATCTGAAACATTGAACATTAAATTTGTTACTTGCTCCATTTTAACCTCCTCAATGTTCCTGAAAATTGCTATCACTTAGTTTTTGTTTGTTGGCGGAATTAGAATATCGACCTCTTCCACATTCTTGTCCTTATCCTCATCCTCGTCCTCGTCCACTATGACCTCAATCGCCTTGGTGGTTTTCGTGATTTTGGGGATTGTCTTGCTTTGCAAAGCTTGCTCAGGAATTGAGCTTATGGCTTTTTGATTCATTCAATGCTTGTGTGAACATAACAAACCCATCAATCTCTCCATTGACTTGGTTGATGTATCTTGTGATTCTTCGATTGCTACAACAACATAATCAAACTTTGTAGTCAACGATCACAAAATCTTTTCTACAGCTCTGGCTTCTACAATTTCTTTACCATTGACTCTCAATTGGTTTACTACGAATTGAACTTGATCAAAATATGCCGAAATTGATTTTGAGTTGGTCACGTGTAATGACACAAAATTGCCTTGTAATGTTTGTAGCCACACTTATCTAACTCGATCATCACTTTTGTAAGATTTTTGCAAAATATCCCACACCTCCTTTACTGTACTCACACATGATATTTTTTCAAATATTGGTCCCTCAATAGCTTGAAAAATTGCACATAATGTTTTTTGATCTTTCTTTCAAGTCTCCACCAGTGCATCATTCTTATCTTTCTCCAAAGCATCAAACTCCTTTTGGTCTTATACTTCAGTATAGCTAGTCTCCACCAAATTTCACAAATCCTGGGATTTGAAGAATACTCTCAACTAGACACTCTAGTTGCCATAGTTTTTTTCATTCAATTTAAGAAGTTGCAATTGGCCTGAATTTGATGCCATATCACAATCGAGCTCTGATACCGGATGTTGGAACCAAAAGAATAAAAAGAAGAATTCTGGAGAAGAATATGTGAAAAGAGAAATATATTAATCATGACTTTAGCTCAATACACAAAGAAACACTCTATCTAAAGTTACAAGCTTACTAGCTTATTTCTCTTCAACTTGAAATAAGCTATATTTATAGGCAAAACTAACCTAACAAGATAAGGAGAAAACTGTTCAATTTTATCTTAATAAATCAACATTATCTTCACTAGGAATAAAGGCTTAAAGTTTAGCCCAACAAATCAATCACACTTTCACTATGATTTATATACTGCATCCTAAAATTAAAAACTTTAGGCTTATCTCAAACTCCAGCCTTTATCCTCTTTTTTTTTTTAAAAAAAAGAAATCTAATTTAGATTATTTTCAACAATTTGCACATCAATTTTTAGTAAATTAAGCACATATTTTATTTCTGTAAATCTAATAGACAAAGAAGGCGCTCGAAATAACAACCTAGATTGCTGAACTTTTATTTTACAACTACCTGAATGGTTCAGTCCATATAAAAGCATCTAAAAGGATTGTTGTGTCCCAGGCACGTCTATCATTTGTCGGGTTTCATCCTCGTGTTTGTCCTTTTGTGATTGTTGCTCCAACTCTGTAGTTTTCTTCTTCTTTTTTGGTAATATACCATAACCTCCAACCAACGGGATGAGTATTAGGCAAAGAAAGTCGGAAATAAGATTCAGCACAGGAGCACGACATCCAAATGGGAGTATCAATAGAAGATAAGCAAACAAGAACAATGAAAGGGAGATTATTCCTATTGAGATCACAACGTTGGCAAGCCAAGAAAGATTGCTCACAACGAGGTGTACACCAGCCATGCATGCAATGGACATTGTAACTAGTGCTAAACCAATCAATAATAAGGCAAAGAATCTGGTCAAAAGTGCTACTTGGAAGTCACCTAATTGTGCCCACATCATAATGACAGAACCAATGGTGGAGCAATACATAGCTATAGAATCGCAGATAGTGAATGCTTGGAACATTCTTCTGTTTACTAAGGTGTCCTCCCTCGTTTCCCTGGGTCTGAGCCATCTGAATCATTGAAACCACCAGGCATGGTGATACCGGCAGCAAACGTTAAGGTTGCCACTAGTATTCCTACCAGCATGAGAGTGCAGTTTCGCTCTTTCAACCAATACTCAATCTTCTCTGGATGTATCTTTCTGAGCAAATAAAATGTCTTTTCACTTGTGGGTTCTCCCGCAGAAAACCAGATACCTGATGATAATACCTGCAAAATGATATATATATATATATATATATATCCAAGTTACAGAATATTAGGTTAAACAAAATGATATATGTATTGAGATTGATTGCATCGTACCGCTCGACCCCTGTGTAATATATCCCTTTTTTGGGGCACAACAGAGTCACGGGGGGTCATCCATTGGTTGTTTATTTGGTTGACATTTATTCTTTTCTCTTTTGTGAGCAAGATCAAGATCATTGGAAGTAAGTTTTTGGAGGCCAAATGCAATGGAGTATTACCATTATTGTCTTTGTTATTTAAGAGCTTCTCGAGCTTCTTTTCTCTTAATATGTAACTCACAACATTATGTTGTCCATTCTTTGCTGCAACATGAAGAATGTTTTGGCCTTTTTTGTTGAGCAAATCCAATGGATCGAGCCATTTTGTCCAACAATATCCTTTACCACACATGGATTGGAAAGTAGCCTTTCGAATTACGTTCAAGGGTGCTTAGAGGTTTTACTTTTAGAAGTGTAAGAACAGCCTCACGGTGACCAATTGATGCTGCACAATGAAAGGGCGTTCCTTCTTTTTGGTCTCTCAAGTGCATTCGTTCAGGTCTCTTATCCAATAATTTCTTCATTAATCCAACTGAAAATAATTGGAAATAAAATTTAGAAACAAAAAGCAGATGGCTTTTGAAGAAATTGGTAAACATACACAATAGTATATTGTCCTTAATTTTCGTAAAAAAAAAAATTATGATGTGTGTGTTCTTGAAATCTCCCAGATCTAATTTTAATTTAGCATAGGAATGTGTGTTCATTAATTTGCTCCAATGTTATAAATTAATGTAATAAAAATAACAATGTCATAAATCCATCTAATAAATAGGAATGAAAATGAGTCACGTCAGATCAT
This sequence comes from Saraca asoca, assembly GCA_026873985.1. Classification (NCBI taxonomy): domain Eukaryota; kingdom Viridiplantae; phylum Streptophyta; class Magnoliopsida; order Fabales; family Fabaceae; genus Saraca; species Saraca asoca. The sequence goes on from JANHAO010017146.1 coordinate 10,724, forward strand.
ACTTTATCTTAAACAAGTCAGGCTTGTATTGCAAAATGATGGCCTAAGTTTGATTCAATAGCCTATATAAGGATTTATTTCATGCTTGACATGATCTAACCCATTAGCCTATTTAAAGGTCTACATTCACAAATAGACCTTTAAATAAGCAAGGGTCAATGCTTGAAAGGCTATAAACATGTCAATAGCTTATTTAAGCCTATATATGCATAACATGTATCAAATATTCTAAAAGAATGAATTTAAATATTCATAAGTTATAACACAAAATTATAAATTCAAGTACCCAATATCCAATTACAAATTAAACAGCATCAAGTCTCAATAAGATAAAGTAAACAATAATACAAACTAGTTAGGGTTAGCCAAATTAGATCTTGGTTTCTTTTGTCAATTACTAGGTTAGTATTGGGCGAACATTAAAAGTGCTAAAAAAAATTATAGGTTTTCTAAAAAAAAAAGGTCTAGTAGGTTTGTGTATATATTAAATATTAAATGTAATTTATATAAGTTTTAAAAAAAAACTGTAAATAGGTCAATCTGGTAAGTCAACAGGCCAGATTTGGAAAAAATTGGTCCGACCTATTTAATCAAGCAAACCAATATTGTTTAATTAAACAGGTGAGGTAAACCCCCAATAGATGACCTGGCCCATTTCCACTCTTACTAATAAATAGAATGAAAGAAAAATAAATTAAAACATGACATTAATAATAGAAAAAAAAATGATGTTGTCTAAATATATACCTGAACTCGTTTCCAAAACCGCAGCATGAAGTGGTGAGTTTCCACGGTGCCTTTCAACATTGTGGAATGGAGCATACAATAAAACATCAACAAGTTCCTTATTCTCATATTCAACGGCCAAATACAATGGCGACTTACGTTCTTTGTTCAGATGATGCACCACAACCTTATCGATTGAAAGAAGAAGAGAAGCTCCTTCAACGTAACCTAACCTCACAGCCTCATGCATACTCATTCTTTGCCCTACACAATGCTAATTCTTCCTTCCCTTTGCAGACTCCATATTCACAATGTGTGACAAGTAAGAATGATTACATGTTGAGCAAGTTTCGAGTTCTAGCAGCGACGTGAAGTGCAGCATCTCCTATAATGTTTCTTCTAATAATAAGTTGAGGGAAGTGATTAGCAATAAGTTGCACTATTTCTTGGCTTCCAAAGTTAGCTGCTATGTGAAGCAACATATCACCGGTGGGGTTGACTCCATTTACAATGTCAGGTAAACATACGTCTTCCTCGAAGCATCTTTGTTCCAATTTGGAGGCGAAATTAAACACGTTTTGTTGTTTAATAGTCTTGTGAATTTTCAGGAGCAAGAATTTCTGTTGTCTCGTAGTTTTCCAACTGCAATGTTAGGTCGGAATTCGAATGTTGACCCTGTCTTTGCATTTCTTCTGCTTTTATCTCCCTCTTCTTTCTCTCTTCCTTTTTCAATCTTTTCATTATCGTGTTGCTTTTTTCTAATGTGCTCCGTGCCATCGTTTTTAAAACTTGATGTAGAGTTATGAATAAATTTATTTTAGCTCTATGTCGGCAGGGTGAACATGATTTCCTATGCTTTTAATTACTATAAGTAAGTAAGAGCAATTGTTGACATACAAATCTAATTAACTAAAGTCCAGTATCCAAACCGCAAAATTGAAAATGCAAATTAATAGGAAAGAGAAAGAACAAGAACACACAAGAAAGATTTTAATATAGTTCGGTCAAAATTAGTGCCTATATCCACGATTGTTCATTTCTATGTATTTTAGCCTGGTAATAGTATCTCTTCTGTACAATGATTTCAACTCCTATATATAGTAGCTGGAGCATTACAATTTGAATGTAATTGATTACACTTTCATAACAGAGATTAACGACTAGGCAATTAATTGACTCTTTCTCAGATTCAATTACAATGAATTTTTGGATGATGACTAGGAAAGCGTGCTTTGATCTACGAGCTGTATCTCATTCTCAACGACCTGAAACTGCTCGTTAGGTTGCTTTGACTCTATTAATCAATGATCTGAGTTCATATTTGACGACCTGATGATTTGCTTTAGCAACCTCAATACTGGAGAAGCTGGGTCTTTATCAGCTGGCTTGTCTATTAGGCTTTTTACTACGCAAATCAACAGATCTAGGGAATCGCTTGGACTTTGGAGGTTAAGACGTGAAACAAAGAAATGGCAAACTAATTGGGTCTTTGTTGAATGTTTAATAACAGAGCCAAAATGTTCAGTGTTTAATGACATTCATAGACGGACCAACATACGTTTGAAAGTGGACCTTGCCCGCACTCAATTTTTTTTTATCTCTTTTTTTTTTTATATGTTGATTTGGTAAATATATAATTAAATTTTTAAAGTAAATTAACTCTTGGCACCCACTCAATTTTATTTACACCCTTATTAACTGGTTAAAATTAATAAATTATTAAGTCACAGAATGATGATCCGTTACAAATGAGGAACTTTAGTATCAATAATGTAAGAGTTACTTTGACTGGGATCTTATCGTGTCTCTCGGTCAAATGATGATCTAGTACTAGTTTTGTCTCTTTCAAAATATTTAAGACTGGAATCTTATCATGTCTCTCTGTCAAAGACATCTTACTCAAAATTCAACAAAGTATCAATAATGCCCTTAATGATTTAACGGAGACTAAGACAATTGAGTCTTTCTTAATTATAATATTATAAAATCACAACAAATTTTAATTATATTATAATATAGACGTGTACGTCCTTTTTTTAGTTATAGTTAATTATACGCTTTAAACAATAGATGACATATTCATGCCAGCTTCCCACGTATATTTAAGATAGTTAAATAACACTACAACATTTTTTTACTTTTGGCAACGGCCAAAAACTGTTGTCTAAAGTCTAAAAACTATTGCTTAAAAGAATAGGTAATGGTTTTCAGTCATTCTCTTATCAAGTGTTACCTATTCTTTAGGCAACGGTTTTTTTTGTACTTTTTGGCAACAGTTCAAAAAACCGTTGCCTATTCCTCAAGTATAGGCAACGGTTTTTCATTTTTTATTTTGCAACACTTTCGCACTATTGCTAGAATAAAAAAATCGTTGCCTATTCGCAACAATAGGCAATGGTTTTTCACTGTTGCCAAATAATAAATGAAAAAACCGTTGCCTATTCTTCAGTTATAAGCAACAGTTGATAAAAAATCGTTGCCAATTGGCAACAATAGGTAACGATATAAAAATGAAAAAATCGTTGCCTGTTGCTTCATTATAGGGAACGATTTTTGTACTATAGGTAACATTTTTTTTTATTATTTGGCAACGATAAAAAATCGTTGCCTATTATTGCCAATAGACAACATGTAAAAATCATTG
>JANHAO010017147.1:0-14086 GCA_026873985.1 Saraca asoca
GAGAAAGGGAGTAAAAATCGGATGTAATAAAATACTTAGCACAAGGATAAGAAGTTATATCTTGCTCGTTCAAGCAGATAAGGAACGAGGACTTAGCTTTGTTATGTTTCGACAATGCGATAATTGCATGGATTAGCCTTCTCTTGGCTGTGCGGGACAATAGGAATGTGAGCTGCTTATTAGTCGCACTGAGTCGCATGGATGCGAGGCCTGCTTCAGGCAGCTTTGGTTTGTTGCGCTATTACCAAATTCATGGCACTATGCACTATTATCCACGATACTTTAGAGTCCAACTTCATTACATGAGTGACTTTTGGCCCAGAATGAGGTTGCCTCCGCGCACCTCGGCTTGTTGAATGAAGACTGCACAAACGTGGGCCGTATTTCTGTTGCATGGGATCATATGAAAACATGTTGTACCTTTAATCAGTATGTATTGATGCTGAAAAAGGCTACATGGGGACCACGACGACAAGAATTGTTGCTGACCACATGAAGTGGTATATATCACGACTTTAGCTTGCATGTAAATGAGTTTTGCTTGGCTCACGATCGAGGGCAAGGTCGCTCATGGCATTTCGATTACTCGCTGCAGGCTGCCCGGTGTGTTGCGTGCTACTTATTGCAATTCACTCGTTTGGGGAATCAGGAAGTGGCACATGGACTGCATGAGGCCCACTCAGCTGATGTATGTTTGGACTTGCTAGGGCTTGGATGAAGACTTCACAGGGTCACCGCATGGAGGACGTAACTCGGCTTGTCTTGGCCGTTTGAATTTCTGGGCATGCAAGCTGTCTTGGCTACGTGAAGTTACGTAAGACTATATGAACCGATCCTGAATTGAATCACCGTGGCTTCTACAGATGTTGAAGCATGGCGGTGGCATTAAGACTTCAAGGTCGTGGTGAGACCACCAAATCTTGTCGCTGGCTCGCGAAGCCGGAAGACTGCATGACTGCATGTAGGACGATTGAACTAAGACTGCACTTCGGCTTGGTTACTGTCGGCAATCTTGGCATCATGCTCGCGTGCAAACTCGAGATGACGCTACTGTTGCTAAGAATCTTTCGTGCATAAGTTCACTAACAGGACCAAGTTCTTTGCATGGTGTTGCTGTTGTGCAGGCCTGCAAGGTTGCAGGAAGAGGGCTCGTCATCGAGCCTAGCTGCCCCGCGACCGTGTGTTTGTCGTCGGACCGAGGTGTTGCAGGCTCATTTTCGAACCAAGATCCCATGCCATCGCTGGGTAAGCCTGGCCTCCTTATGATGATAATAACTCACCGTCACGCCCGTGCATGAAAGCAAGCCTAGGATGAAGTTGCCAACATGGGTTCGTTGATGCACAGCTTGAGTGCGAAGACTGACCTGTCGTATGGACTGGGAGCTCTAGCCGTTGCATGGCCAAACTCGTCGTTCTTGATTGTAAGGACCAGGCTTAGAATTGGGAGCTTGTTGCCACTATAAGCTCGTGTCGAAAGTGAGCTGCCGTGGACTATTGTGAGGTTGTCATCGCCCGAGTTACTGCATAGGATGCCGAGTCGCCACTAGTTAACGTTGATCGTTGTGTCATTTTATCGCGGTGCAGCTGTGTCACTGACTCATAAAAGCGCCAAATTTTCAATCCTCAAGAAATGGAGGCATGCATGAACATTAAAAATACTTGCATGAAAGCCATGCACGATTGATCGCAGACTCGTCATCGTGAGGCTGCCACGCTACTATTGCCGCGTGAGCTGGTGATGGAGCTGGACTGCTACAGGTCAACGAGAAATGAATTGCTGGGTTACTGGGAGCCTCTCATGCGCGGATTGTAGCATGGTCATGAGCTTGGTTCCATGTCGCTGCTGCTGGTTTCTACAAGCTTGCTATGGCTAGGAGATATGAGTGATAGCCATTGGTTGAATGAAAGGAGCCAATCTGAGCAGCAAACCTAAACAGTCTGACGGTCCAACATTGAGCGATTTGCTGGAACAAAAGGGAGGTTGGTTTAAGAGTTTGGTAGTTTGCTGGTCTACGCATTGTTCTCTGACGAAAGCAAGAGCTGGTTTGGTCCAACTAGAGAAACAGTAGCCTCTGTGTGGTGAGATTCAAGCAGGCTAACCTTCACAATAAAAATTAACCAGGATGCAAGTGGAGTCCCCATAGACAGAGCCAAATGTTGACATTGAAATTTGGTTCGTACGGAAGACCCAAACTTCAGTCAATGGGAAGAGATTCGATGGACTCCTAAACTATAACCTGGTGTCAAAACAAAGAAAGAAGAAGAAGAATATGTAGCAGCAAGTAATGTTTTTTAACATGGTTAAGCCAAATCCGGATGGCACCGGACCCTACGTCCACGGATCATTTTATTGCTGGAAAAATGCTTGCAGTGTACACAGTTTTCTAGGGGTTTCTCTCTAATGAGCTCCATAGCTCTCTCCTTTGGGTTACAATGAATTCTCTTCATTCTCTCAGAATGCTCTCTCTACCAAAATGAGCTCCTCTCCCCCCCCTCCATTTTCTATTACACAAAGCCTATATACAAAAGGCTAAGGCTGCCATTCGGCTCTTGCAGACTTCCCCCATCAATCAGCCCCTGCTAACTAGCTCTTCCTCGATCTGCGTCCTCAGCTAGCCTTGGCTGAGGAGGGCTTCCTTCAACTGGGCCTTTTGTTAACCCATTCGAAAAACACATACAACAAAAATATTATGTAAATATTTTCGTGATTCAAGCAGACCTAATTACAGTGGGCTCAATCAATTTTAACTTTTAACTTAGATTTTTTATAGATCATGAAAAAGTTTAAATTTAAAACTGATAGCAAATAATCTATTATTCGATCTAAACAAATTTTGATTTAGAATAGTAAATAAATGAATGAAAAAGTATTTTATCATTTGAGCCAAAATTAGTCATAATATATGTTATGGGTATTTTTGAAACTATACAAATAGACTGATAAAAGTCTAATGGACAAGTCAGCTAATAAAGACCTAGTTTATCCAAGATTAGGGTCGCGAAGATTGGGGTCGCTAGAGCAAATCATCACGTAGCCAAACGTAAACTAAAATCGCTAGTCAACAAAGGTCAAAGCAACCTAACGTGTAGTTTCATGTCGTTGAGGACAAGGTCCAGCCTGCAGTACAAAGTATGTTTTCCCAGCCATCAAGTCGTTGAGAACGACAATTGAAAATTAATTATAGAAATCCGTTTCCAAATTAAATATTGTCTATTACAGAAGTGTAATCAATTCATGATTTTTTTTCCATTACATTCAAATTGTAACGTCCCAACTACTATAAATCGGGATTTAAATCATTGCACACAGGAGAGAGACAACCAACATATACTATAACTCAGAAAAAATATACAAAAAAATGAATAGCCATGGACATAAGTATTGATTTAGACCGAAACACATTAAAAATCTTCTAGTATCATCTTGTTCTTTCTTTCTCTCTCTTTTTTGTTATTTTGTACTTTTAATTTGTAGTTTAGGACATTGAACCTTAGTTGACCAAAATTGCACGTCAACAATATGTGATTGATGAAGTTTTAGTTTCAAATTTCCATTATGAAAAAAAAAAATAATGGCTTCATTGTTAATAAATTATGTATTTTTTCCTTTAGTCCATAATTTTATTGATAAAGCATCCTGATTAGAAACCACCTAGTAATAATTGGCCTGTTTGAAATGCTATTTTTTTTTTTGAAAAATGATTTTTTTATTTTTTTATTCTAAAAAATAAAAAAAAATCCGTTTGTCACGTTATTTTTATAAGTTATTTTTAAAAAATTATTTTATAAAAATATAACTCAAAAAATAATTTTTAAAAAACATCATTAAAGTATTTTCTTTATTTTTGTGCAAAATAATATTCTAAAAACTGTAAAAAACACAAAAAATAGGTATTTTCATTAATGGTAAACCTGTAAATATGAGTAGCCTGAAGCAGCGATCCATTCCCTCACTACTTCGCAGATTGATCTTTTCACTATTTTTTCATGAATTCAGATGGGGAAATATTTTTTCCATTTCTGTAATTCTATTCCCTTTAAAAGAAAAAGAAAATTTCTTCTCACCTCAATCCGGGTCGGGTATCCGTATATTAATTGACCTTCTAAGAAGATCAGGAAAATCAAATAAAATAAAATAAAAAAGGAAAAATAGCGATTTCCTTTGTCCCAAGCCATGACCGCTGAGAGCCCAAAGGAAAAGAGAAAACGAAAATTGCCGATATAGTCCACTTACAAGGAAAAAGGATCCGATAAATTCACCTACCTTAACTAAAATCTCTTTGACAAATTTCTATTAATTTTCTCCTTTTTTAAAAAAAATAATTTGTCTGAAAAAAAAAACAGGTGAGAGATTCGATCCCAGAAGAACATCAGGCTTTGGACAGTTTGGTACAGAAAGACAAAGGTGAGAGAAAAGTTGAAGACATCATCGGAAAATCCTTAATCATATAATCTTCATCTTCTCCTTCTTCATCGTTGTCTTTCAAGTCTTCATAAGTCTTCAGAGTTCAACCCAGCTCAATTCCACCTGAAAGTCACAGTTGACGAGCAATTGAATTGAATTGAACTAGGACACCAGCTGAATCGGCGTCGTTTTCTCAGGAGATTCTATTTCTCTGACCCGGCCAGATTTAGTTCTGGTTCCAGTCAGTCTTGCCAGCCAAACCCTAGGTTGGTATTGCTTTATCTTTAATCAATCTACAGCTGTAAGTGGCAATGTTGTTCAGTTCGTTTTTTGATGATTAACGTAGTGATTTTCTTTGAGGACTGGTTTCTTATCTTATCAATCCACTGGTTTTGTAGTTTTACGATGAAATGTATATAACAACGTTTTAGTTAGCCGAAGTTGGAACTTTTGAGATGCAAATTTTGTCTTCCAGATTGGATTTGATGAAATTTTAAAGCATTTCAATTTGGTATATATCATGTACTTACTTTGATGAAGTGAAAGCTGCAGTTAAAAGCATTAATAAGGATGCAGAATTTGTTATATAATATGATCAGTATGTTGATGTGCAGAAAGCATGCGCACATGAATTATCGGAGGAAGGATAGAGATGGAAATTTTGTTAACAGTTCTATCTTTCTAGCAATTAATTTGGTTCGTTTATTGTCATTGCAAAGAAAAAATCCACCTTTTACAGTTAATAATTGAATTTTCGGTTGCTGTAAGTTCCTGTGTAGGTTGCTGACGTGAAGGATATGGTTATATTGTCATCAAAACTCCACTAGTTTATGGGATTCAAAAGACTTGAGTTTTCAAAACTAGATTAGTAACATGCTGACTTGCTCTTGAGATGCACTAAAAAAAGGTTGCATTTCTTGTAGATAAAACGCTAATACATTAGAAGTAAGGGTATTTGGATTGGACAAATGCTATAGGAAAAGGCATTGATAATGAATTGGAATACTTTCTAGATCTCTATTTTTGCTTATTGGAATCTGCCAATAAAATCTATGTGGACTCAGGTATGACAGTTGGAGACATTTTGAATTAAGCAGTGATGCTAGTATGGATAAAGGTTGTTATGTTGGAGCTACTCTATATAGGATAAAGTTGAGGAAATGCAATTATCTGATTCCAAGAGTCATGGAGGGACAACTTTCTGAATTAGTTTTGGTTCTTCTTGTTTGTTCAGTAGCTGAAACGAATTGTGAATTCTTGGCTTTTTTTTTTTTTTTTTACCCACTTAGTCTTCGGAAAGTGGTGAAAGACTCTCAAGGTTTGAGAAAATTTTGCTATTGGACTTGTGAATTCTTCATAGCCATTAAAAAATAATGTCATAATTTGGATTAGGTTGCTGAAATACATGGAATCTTATTCCCTAAATACTTGGGGAGGAATGATGGTCTGTTGTTTAGGAATTGTTATATAGTTAGGGTGCACTGGGTTTCAAGTTTTCAAGTTTCCATTTCATTTATATTTTCTGAAAATAATTTTCATTCTCCATTTCCTACTTTTTGTAATGTTTAGTTTTTAATAATAGAATTTCCATTCCTTGATTTTTTATAATCATGTTTCAGTGCTTACCATGATTGTCACTACCTCATTCACATTTGCTGCCTTCACTGTGACATCCACAACAACCATTGGGTCCACTTCATTTGATCTCCATGCCAACTCTCTCATCATTCAAGGATACTGACATATTTTATCTGACATTTCCTTCTTTACTTTTATTTTACTCTCAACAATGAAGCTCCGCAATTATGCTTTTGCATCCTCTCTCTGGTTTCTCCCTATGCAACTAGCCTGGAACTCTGCATTGAGAAACCATTCACAAAATTGGAGCTTTTTTGGTGTTTCCTGTTTCTTATCTTCTCAACAAAAAAAATGTAAAATTTGTCAGGAAGCAAGCTGCCCATGGTTGTTTTATAAATCAACTTTGGTAGTTGTAAAGAGACTGGAGTGGCTCAAGTTTTAAGCTCCAGTGGGGATGAAGAGCAGGTGACAGATTTGGGAATGGATGTCTGTTGACTAAAAAGATAAGAAAAGTTTTGAAAATGCACTGAACTTTTAAGAAAACACAGAGAATACCTTTTTTGTGTTTTCATATTTTTTTATGCCAATGGAGTCCCATTTTAGGAAATTAGAATAGTAAATAATATAATAATATGTTTTTTAATGTAATTATAGTGTTTGTTTTCCACCAGGAATTTGTATAGGTTGTAGTTTGTACATCTAATGGGGATTGGTCTTGATGCTTGTTGGGGATTGTGGTTTGTGGATCTATAGGTAATGGTACTGAATGGGTCCTCTAAGATTCATTATTGTAAGCAAAAAGTAAGTATATATAATATCTTTTTTTCTTTCATTTTTAAGTGAAAAATGAGTTTTCTTTTATGGAAAAGAAATTAGCAATGATTTAAACCAATTTAATGTACAGTACATTCTGGTTTAAGTCCAGCTTGTTTATCAGTTGTCCATTTTTCTCACTGATATGTCTTTATGCTAGTATACATGAGAAAAGTATTGGGTAATATGAATCCACTAAGACCCTTTGATGTAAAAGCATGATATTTATCTTGTCTTGAACATTTTGTAAGAATCTCAACTGTATGCTAAATTGCTAAACTTATTCCTTTTTATATTTCTTGTTTGGATTATGATTGGAAATTCTGACAGTGATATGTTCATGCTTCTTGACAATGTCATTTTTTTGGTTTTTCTTTAAAGAAGATATCTTGTCCTCCTTCTCTGTATTCTTCTCTCTTCTGGTCCAACAAAATTTCTCTTTTCATTGAAAAAAATATCACAAAGCTCATGCTTCCTGCATATTGAACAATCGCCTGCTGCTTGTAATTTGTGCTGTTATTGTAAGCAACATTTATTTTCTTCATACACTTGTATATGCATATTGGTCTTATTGGCAATTCTTTTTCCGTAACTATTGCATTAATTATGATCCATTCTCCTACATGCTCTAAACTTTTTTTGTTCCTAATTTGTAGGGTCAGTTGATCAGTTTTCTTGAGAAGTGGATCAGTCTTTGTCATTTTTGCTGAGAATATTGGAGATTAATACAGCATCATCTACGCTTCACCTACTTATCCTCTTGCAGTACCAATTTGATTTCTCTGGTTCCTGGCTAGCACAGTGTATTTGTAATATCAAGTTGTCTTATTAGTGTATGCAAATATGCTCAACATGTAAGATAAATTAGTTGGTATTATCTCATCAGTTAGTATCAAATGATTTATTTGAGCTTACATTATTATTGGAGTCGAATGGAACACTTTGGCTGGTGAACAAACAGAGGAACTATTCCTGGTTTGTTTTGAGGAGGGGGAAATGCTCCCAAATTCGAAGAAGCATCACATTAATTTAATGCTTACCTTGCCAGGAAGTGATTTATATGTGCTCAGCCATACATCTATGAGTAAAGAAGATGCTATGATATAAAAGGAAAAATGGAGCATGTAACAGAAAAAAGATTTCCTCTTGATGCAAAAGATTATAAGTTATATGAAGAAGTTGGTGAAGGCGTTAGTGCCATTGTGCATAGGGCTCTCTGTATTCCACTCAATGAGATAGTTGCCATCAAGGTTCTTGATCTAGAAAAGTGCAATAATGATCTGGTATGTGCACTAATCTCAAATGCCACATGAAATATATTCTGTTTCCATTTTACCTGCTTCATTTTTATTACTATTTGTCTATTGATTAGACATTTACAATTTTCCTTTTTCTCTAATATAGGGGTGTGAAAGTTAATTTGCTAGTAAAATTTAGTAATAAAGGGAATTTTATATTTAGCTCCTTAAGCTGCCATGGAGTAAGGCTCTTTATCTGTCAGGACCCTTAGCATTCCTCCTTTTCTTTTGATTAATTTCAATATTTTGGGTGACTATACTTCGTTTCATTTCTTTCAATATCCATGTACATGGCATCAGTATATTGTTTAATATTTAGCTCTCATTGTCTATTCCATTAATATTTGTGGCTCCATGTTTGGATTCCATGGCTTATGAACTTATAGAGGGTGACTTTAATCATTACTACACTGTTTGATGCTAAATAATGTATTTGTGTGTGTGTCCTTATTTAGTCTATCCACTAAAAATGTGTTGCTACAGGGTTGACTTCCATTGTTTATAAAATATATACAGATAAGACAATCATCAGTTTTTATGCTAAATTTTGTAGGCATGTATTCCACTGCTGTCATACTGAACACATTATATACACCACAAACTTTATGCAGGATGGCATCCGGGGAGAGGTGCAGACTATGAGCTTGATTGATCATCCAAATGTTTTACGGGCACATTGCTCTTTCACTACTGGACACAATCTTTGGGTTGTGATGCCATACATGTCTGGGGGATCCTGCCTTCATATAATGAAATCTTCCTTTCCTGAGGGTTTTGAAGAGCCTGTTATTGCTACATTACTGCGTGAGGTTCTCAAAGCTCTTGTTTATCTTCATGCCCAAGGACACATACATAGAGATGTTAAGGTATTGCATTGCATCTTGCCTAATATATTTCCTCTCTTCCTTAACGAGCTACCACCATTGGATATTAAATATTGAGTATTCAAAATATCTATAGTTCCTATGCATGTCTAATTGAAACTAGGCATGATCAACTCCGAAAGAACATTGTTTTCTGCCTTTTATAGCTAGTGCCTCTGCTTGGGAAGCTCAATATGAATTCTGGAATTTATTTCCATATCATATGCATGAATCTTTCTATCTTGTGCTGTATTTCTGATCTTTTAGGTCTTTTCATTTTCACTTTCTTAAATGTTCATAAATACGCAGGCTGGGAATATTTTAATTGATTCTAGTGGTGCAGTCAAACTAGCTGACTTTGGAGTGTCAGCATGTATGTTTGATACTGGAGATAGGCAACGATCAAGAAATACTTTTGTTGGGACTCCATGCTGGTACTATTTATTTTCCATTCAGCCTCCTAGATTATTGTTATCAAATGCCTTTTGTTCCCACAAGCTTAAGCTTTTAGAAGGACCAAGAATAGTTTTGTTATAACTCTAGCATGCCTCCTCATGCAATAGCACTTTGGGCTTGAAGCTTGGAAATAGCACAGGCCCACCTTACCGTGTGCTGATATTTTGATTTTTAATTAGAAGAGTGGAGGCAGCAGAAATTGAACCCTTGACTTTGCAGTTTAAGATACCATATCAAATCTCAGTTCCAAAAAGCTTAAGCTTTTAGGGGAAGGCCCAAAAAATGGTTTTATTTTAACTCTTAACAATAGTATACGTATGAGACCTTGCTAGCATCGTAAGTCTATTGGAGATATGAATTATGTCTATTTTCCATAGGATGGCTCCCGAAGTCATGCAGCAATTACATGGATATGACTTTAAGTGAGTGTCTTCTATCCATTTTTTTTTTTCTGTTTTATTTTCTTCTTGTCGTTTCTTTCACTCTGTTCTCTGATATTGTCTCTTTTGGCTTTATGTCTACTTCCTTTCTATTATTTTTATGTGAACAGAGCAGACATTTGGTCATTTGGTATAACAGCCCTTGAACTTGCTCATGGTCATGCCCCATTTTCGAAGTATCCACCTATGAAAGTAATAGACTTGTCTTCTGGACTCCCTTGCATGTTACTTAATGGTGGCACTTATCTGCTGCTTGTCAGTTTGAGCTCAGAGTTGATTGTTTTTCAACTTCTATTTTCTGGATGCAGGTTTTGCTTATGACTTTACAAAATGCCCCTCCAGGTCTTGATTATGAAAGAGACAAGAGATTTTCAAAGGTTCGTGGTATTTACTTGAAACTTTGTATCAGCTTTCATTTATAGAGGTTGTTTATCAATTGTTCCTCCTCACTTGTCAGTCTTTCAAAGAGATGGTAGCCGCCTGCTTAGTGAAGGATCCAAAGAAACGTCCAAGTTCAGAAAAGCTTTTAAAGCACTACTTCTTTAAACATGCACGTGCCACTGAATATCTAGCTCGCACCATTCTAGAAGGGCTTGCTCCACTGGGAGATCGATTCAGGATGCTGAAGGTCTGTTCTTTTCCAAGTTGTTGATCTGTGTGAGAAGCATGTAGGTTTTTCTGTCATTCCTCTCACTTGCTTTGTCTTTTAGGCAAAAGAGGCAGATTTATTGCTACAAAACAAGGCCCTTTATGAGGATAAGGAACAATTATCACAGGTGGGTTCAGAATTATCTTATTATTTATATGTTTTTTTATCAAGTTTTTGGGTCTATCTAATAATTATACAAAAAAAAATGTTAATATTAATCAGGACAAGTTTTGGAATCACAGGGGATTATCATGATTACCCTCTCATGAAATACCCTTTTTTTTTAATAATAGGTGTTGGTAATGAACTCTTTCCTGTTATTATTATTGTTTTTGTTGCATTGTTGCTGAGCAGAGAACTCAGCAGAAAGAAAGAAGAAAATGCCTAGTAGTTAGAAAGAGGACTATTGAAGTCTAATTTGTCTCCTACTACTAAAATTCTTATGAATCTATATTACATATTGCATACACCATAGAGTTATCAGTAATAGAAGAGATTGTTGAGACTGCCAAGTTGCATTGCATGCTCTACAATTTTAGGTGTATTTTTCTTCCCTTTGAAGGTGAGTGGGCATATGCATTCATGCTTTTATATATTTAATGTTGGATGTGTTTTGTGTGCTTGGATCAATGCAGTGTACTATTAATCTTGAGCTAATGCATTTATATTTGAACTTTGCTTCATTTACAGAAAGAATACATACGAGGAATTAGTGGCTGGAATTTTAACCTTGAGGATTTAAAAAGTCAAGCTGCCCTTGTAAGTATTTTCACCTCCTACTTTGTCTAATTCGAATTTCTTTTTGTCAGGTAGAGAAGTTAGCATTAATGGGCACTATTGTTATTCACCTTGTAACTAGCTATCTCTTGCTACAGATTCAAGACGATGGCATGCCAAATTCTGAAGAGACAGATATGGGAAAGAAGCAAAAGGACAGCTTTCATGATGTTGGGGTTCCAGCAGAGGGGCTTCCTGCTGTAGCAGCTAACCATTCAGATGCCACACCCACATTGGAGAAGGAGGTATCGCTATTTGCCTAAAGCAATCTGTCATTTTATGTGTTGCAGATCTTTGTACATTGGCACTAAACAGCTGATTTTAGGTGCTGTTCCATGGCTATGAACATAACCTACGAAATTGGGATGTAGGCTTATTGCTTCTAGGGAAAATTGAAGCCAGAATTATAGGACTAGTAAAAACTTGGGAACCAAGTTGTCAAAGACTTAAGGCCCACTTTTAAATAAGCAGTTAATAGTTTACATAAATACCAGCTCAGATAACAAACAAACAAAGGAAATCTCACAAAATTAAAACCTATACTTGTACCAACTAGTTACAGATAGCAAGAACATGAAAGCAAATTACTGAAATACCCTAGCACTGAAATTATATAAAGTTAACCAAAGTGACAGCTTTACTAATTCTTATTACCCTAAATAATTATAGTCTAGGAAGGTTTGTACCAAAATACTTTTGGTAAGGTAAATGCTACAATGAACCCCATGATAAAGAACTAAATAAGATTCCTTAATTGTTGTACTTTATTCCTTCTTATTCTATACTGCCTGCATCAATTTATCTTCTTGAAATCTTTGCTTTCCCTTGTGATTTTTAAACTCTAAAGTATGAACTCTTTTTGAAGTATGCCTTCTATGCCTGGATTGATTCATATGTTGACATTTGCATTACTTCTCATTCCAGGATGGCTTCAACCACCTTCAAGATTTGGAGAGCTCACTTGCTTCATTTCCTATTAAACCTCTTCAAGCACTTAAGTATGACTATTTCCGTATCTATTTCTCTCTCTTTTTTTTTTTTTGCTTTATTTATTTATACTGTTCAGTATTATTAACATGATTTCTAGTACTGTTTTTGTATTTTGTCTATGATATCACATATTTATGTAGTGATGTGGAAGCTTTGTTTCAAGCTGATGAATCTAAGCACTGACTGTAACCAGTTTGAAAGTGTGTATTTCATTATTTAGTCAGTTGTATGGTGAAGTACTCATAGCCTAAGCCATTTGTTTCTCAATTTGCTACCTAACTAAATCAGTATGAAATATATTATTTTTGTGTTAACTTGTCTTCCCAATGAATTAAAGAAATTTGTTGTTTTTTTCAGGTATATACATGTACTCATGAATTCATCTCTTGTGACTAACACTTTTCGTTGATCTGTATAATATAATATACTTTGGGGAATGCAGTATATGCATTTGAGTTGTTGATCAAAAAATTCTTTAGGGAGGGAAATTTAAAGTCCTTTTGTAATTAAAAGAGTAATGCTAGTTGCCAAGTTGGGAATGCACAGATCTGCAGATCTGTATGGGGTGATTTAATTGAGCTTAAAAGGAACAAGTTCAGCTGGGCCACTTGAGCTCAAATGTAGCCATCTAAGCTATGCTGGATGGTGCATTAAAGGTCAATTAGCATTATTCTAATTTTTTTCTGTAAGAGGTATTTTCTAAGATTATGAACAAAGTAAGCTATACATACTAGCATGTAATATTAAAGTATTGGGTGGAAGAGTATCTGAAGAACTTTTTATTTGTGATTATATTTTTCTTTCTAGAAAGAAGAGGAATGTCCTTTTAAACTAATAAAAATAAATTTTGTATTTGTAATTTTGAATCCTGTCTTTTTGTCTTCCTTTTTACCATCATCTGGTGTGACAGATTATTACAAGCTTAGCAATGCAATTTTCCATTTGAAGTTACATATTTATATGTTTTATTATGCAGAGGTTGTTTTGATATTTGTGAGGACGATGGCAATAATGGTAGTCCTATAGATTTAAATCAGGATTATGGAAGAAATGATAATGGAAATGCAGGGTCAAGTAGTTCATTGCGACAAAGTGCTGTACCCGGGCAAAAAAAATTTTTGAGTGGTTCTCTTCTACCTGATAATTTTCTTTCCATCAAAAAGGTTGCCACCAATGGAGATAAGTAAGTTGTGCTTTTTCTGTTGTGGAAAATTTACTGCAACTTTACTTTTACAGCTTCATTTGGACTTTCTTTTTCCTGAATACCATTCTAGAAATTTTACACGATACTTTCCTGGAAAAAAATTCTTTTCTTGAAAAACTTAAGCTGGCTAACGAAAAATGTCTTACATTTGCAAGCACAGCAGTGCAGTCTGACAAATGTTTTTCTTCTGCCTCTCTATTTGTCCCTTTTAGTTCTGAGAAGTATCATTTATAAACAAAGATAATTGTTTGTTGGCTTTACTTTTGCCTCATATCATGGAAAAATACATTGTTGCTGAGCATTGATGGCGGATTGATCTTTCTGTTAATTTTGCTTGTATTTTCATCTGCTAGAGTCTATATTTTACCATCTAGTATTATTGAGCTGCATTATTTTTCTGTGGTAATCTAATATGATGTGTATCATAAAAGGGATTATCTGCAAACAAAGTTTCAATCTGAGCGGAATCATAGTGGTCCTTTGTTATATCGGCAGAAGAGAGAGACCAACAACCTTTCATCTGGTACGCCTACTATGCTTTGCTTCTTGCTTGATCTTTTCATCACTGGCTTCTCTCTTCTTTTTTATTTTGTCCCTTGTATTTAGCTGGACT
>JANHAO010017148.1:0-14086 GCA_026873985.1 Saraca asoca
TATATATATATATATCAATGTTTTGGGTGTATGGGCATATATCCATATTACAACAAGCTAAACCATGAATTTCAATGTGTATATAAACCTTATAATTACCCATATGCTAGATCAAAATGCTATGTCATTAGTGATATAACTCTATTTCTGTTTCTATAGTAATTACAAAGGATTACAACACTGCATCAACGTATGCAACATTGCAAATTAATAGTGTAAAATATTATTTTATTTTTAACAAATAATTAAATAAAAATTACGTCACACTTAATTGAACAATTAACTTTCATTGAATTTAAATTCCATATTACAATGAGGCACTAGTACATAATCAAAAGAAAATATATTAAAAAAAAACAAAAGAAGAACAATAATCCCCAAGATAACACATGCATTTTTTTTAGAAACCCAACTTCTCTCATTAAACTCAACCATTTTGTTCACCTCCTCCAAATCATGGTCATCAACCCATTGAAAGAAATCACAACTAATACTTCTCTTGGACCAATTTGGGCAATGGTGAAAACGATTCCCTGAAGTCAAAGTTGATCTTAATGTCAACAGTAATGCTTTTTTGCTATAGCCACACAATCTCATACTCGTGTATGTAATTAAAGGGTGAGATGCCCTATTTCTAAACTAACTCAAGGTTAATTTAGCCATGGAAGCTTTGTACTATTGGCTTCCTTGCATTGAGTGACCATTCCGATTAAAACCACATAAACAATGGTGGTGAAAGCAGCAAGAATGAGTATGGCTGCAAGGAATGATGGTTCAGCTTGCACAAAAATGACAAGAAGAAGAGACTATGTCACGATAAAATAATTTTCAATTAGGGTTTTTATGCTTTAATGATCTAAGGGAATGGTGTCATTCCCCTCCCTTGGCTACTAATTCTTCCACGCTGGTAATTAACTATCCACGTAGGAAGTTAACATGCCACATTAGATAATTCCATCTGCCTCAACCTAGTCAGTGGACAAAGGGACTAACCTTTGCAAATAGTATTCCATTTAAAGATTACTAATGTTACTAGAAATATATCAAGGACTAAATTGCTAGTGCCTCTTAAATTCAAGGATGAAATTGTTAATCTTATCATGATATATTATCATTAGTAAAAAAATATTTAATTGAGGGAAAACATATTAAGGAGAACACTTCATTTACTTTGTTTATTGTTGTGAGATCTCTCTTTAATTTATGAAACACCAACTTCATTTTATGACTAATTTCATTTACACACAATATGTGTAAGTCAAATTTATATAAGAATTTCTCTTCTACTAGCAAAATAATAACATGTCATTGATATATCTTGTCTCAAGACTATGATCTTCTTGTATTATTAAAGCAAATAAATAAAATAGTTCTAATCGATTAAAATATAACACCACACTTCACCTAGAATTATAAATAGTAAATTTTTTAATTTCAATTGTTATGTCTATAGAAAAGTGATGTTACTCACGGAGCTTAAGATTCTATCATACTCTTGCCCAGTTTGTGAATATGTTTCACTTACAACTTTTATGTATATGCTTGACAAGCTACATCAATACTAATTATCACACTTAACAAAGCACCCATTTCTTAGTTCTTGTATATAATTATTCCTTTAAACACTGAGTGAAACATAAATGTTTTGCTAGATAAGTGCTTGGTGTGAACTCAAATTTATTTGTTCATCCATCACTTATTTGCTAGTAATTAAATTATGAAATCAACTATCATGATTTATAGGCATGCTAGTTGTGACGTGCAATGCATGCTTCTTTGGAGAACCATGCTAGGTATACATTTAGATGTTAGAAGCCTCACTTTGCAAATATACAAGGCAAACACTTGTGCACAACCTACCTAAAGTATCATAAACAAATAAGTCAAAACAACAAGGTAATTAAGCGACAACAACATGACACATGATACAACATATGAACACAATGGTAAAAATATGGGCCACAATGATTAAGAGAAGAAAGATAATTCTTTTATGGACAAATTACACTCATCTTTCCTAAGGTTTACTTAATTACACTTACACCGTTCTATTTTAAAAAATATACACTTACCTCCATTATTTTTCTGGAGCAAGGGAGATTGGTGTATGTCTAGAATAAAGGGAAAGAAAAGAAAGTGTTACAAAAAAGGGAAGTCAATATATATTTCTTAAAATAAAATGAATGCACTAAACTTCAAGAGATGTGAGTGTAATTTGCCCTTTTTTTATTTGAGGGCAAAATGCAAATAACCTCTCTAAGGTAAAACCTAGTGTCAAATAATCCCTTCAAGTTTCAATCTTACAAACAAATCCCTCAAAGTTTTCAAAAAATTGAAAACGTTAAAATCCTAATTAAAAGAAATAGGAAAGGGCAAGTAAGCTACATGTGATTTTTTCTTAGCTAGTTTAAGTGTGAATTTTAGTTAATTTATGAGTGAATTTTCTTCTTAATTAAGTCACTACTTAAGTAAGGTTAAGTCTTTGATGCGCTCAAATGCTTAAAGATAAGCGCTTTGAATAAATTATTGTTAAAACTTAACTTATACATTTGGAGAGATAATGTATGTGTTTTTTTTTTCCATTATTGTATTGAGTTTATCACACCATTAAAAGTTGAAAAAAGTCACAGGTGGCTTATATTCCTTTTCATATTTCTTTTAATTGGAATCTTAATGTTTTTAATTTTTTAGAACTCTAAATGAGTTATTGTAGGATTTAAACTTTCAAGAAAGTTATATGATACTAAGCCTTATTTTAGGGTTATTTGGCTTTTGCCCATTGTTTATATATGTCTCATACATAAGCATATATGTGGGAGACATCAACTTCAAGTCAATACGCTCAACCTATAAACTAGTGCAATGGTGCCACTAAAGAATCATTACCTCTAAGATATATTCTAGGCCAAAATTCAACTATTAAGATGAATTATACTTACTCTTACTTGAAATAGGGCTTTTTCGTGCCTAGCTTTCACTACAACAATTTTGACTTATGGCAACACCAAAAAGCCATTCCTATTATCAAATAATTGTTATCTATAGTATAGATAATGATTTTCGACCAAGTGTTATCTTGTATTACCTATTATTTTAGGCAATAATTTTTATGCTCTTCATTTGGTAACACACTTTTACTGTTGCTAGAATAAGCAATGATTAATAAGTGTTACCAATAACATTAAAGGCAACATATAAAAATCGTTGCTAAGAGTTTTAAGATATGGACAACACTTCTAAGTTGTTCTACTAATAAGCAAAGCTTTTAAACTGTTATTGAGATATTATAGGCAACACTTATAAACTGTTGCTAAGATATTATAAGCTACAATTTTAGATATATAAACAACAGTTTTTAAGCTTGTAATGGAAGGATATACATTTAATTTGTACTTGTCACATGTTTTTTTAAAACTAATTTAAAGCATGTATAAATAAGAAAAATTAAAACATTCATTTAATTAAAAAAAAAACAAATAACTGGACATAATTAAGTATATATTGTTTCAAATTCAAAATATAATTTTACCTAAAGAAATCCATGCAACAAATAATATTCAAAATAGCAACAGGATTAAATCACACTCTACTTAAATATATCCTATTTTTTCAAGTAGTACATGAAAAATTTAATATAAAAGATGCTTCATTCTACATGTAAATCCTCTTCATCATCCATATTTAGTATGTCATCACCCAATAGTCCACCATTTTGTTTTTCTTCTTCACCAGCAAGGTTTCTAAGCTAAAATCCCATATCTGTGCCCTAAGACTGATCTTCTAATTAAGACCAAGCATAAGAATCTTGGGGCATTTTGAAACATTAGATGGCATCTTTCTTTCTTAAATACCAATGCTTTTCAAATAATCTAAGTTCACAAATACTCTTTCTTGATGCATATGCTCAAGGCAATTGTAGTTTTTAAGCATTCCTTATATGCTCTTATCATCAAAACCACTATCATTTAAAAACTATAGCATGCTACTACCATTATGGGTGCTAGTGACTTCCTTAGTTAGAAAATACATAAAATGAGATGCTCAATTTCATATTTAATAATACTAACAAAAGCACAAGCTTAATTCATAGGCTAAGGAAACATCAAATTCATTTTTTCTATTTGATCATGTGCCAAAAAAAAAGGAAAAAATTTACCAATTAAGTTAAAATTTTGTTAACAACACTTGTTTTCATTTTCAAGATAGAATAAACATACTTTGACAATGGTTTGTACAAAATAATCTAAAAATCTCTATCATAATAAAATTATAATCATAAGGCATAGCAATCAAAGCAATAGAAATGAGGCATGGAAGCATAAGCAAGCCATTATCAATAGAGGAGAACATAAATAGTCAAAAGACAAAACTTATAATAGGAAATACACTTTGAGTATTATAGCTATTGTCATAATAACGTGTGCATATTCTATATAATTATTGGATTCTTAGAACCTTTAATAACCAAAGAGAAATAGAAACATATACAAGACATGAGCAAAAACAAATGCATTTAGATAAACATATAGATTGTGCTTTCATGTAGAAATATACAAATCTATGACTTGTAGAAATATGTATGAACTAAATCCTAATACATAGGATACATTTAGGAATTTATCTAGTAAAATTGTATTAAAAAATGCTCATTATGCTATCAAAGACAAGACAATATGTATATTTAACAATTTGAGAGAAATAAAGACTTATAGGGTATAAATCATTGGTGATTTCATCATAGGATATTCTATACTTTTGATGGATGACTTGCAAATAAAAAATGATAATAGTTAAATCATATATAAGTAACTAAGAAATCTAATCACTTCAGATCAAATAGATATTTTTTTATCAAAATAATAACTAAGAAAATGGACTGATTAAATAAGACACACTTACCAGGAGTCCAACCGCCTATCTTATGTGTTTAAGCTCATCCAAGATGACCTGCATATTGCAAAACCAAGGTACTAAAAAGCATTTTTGTTATAAATAAAGAATGATAACACATAATGAACATTAAAAAGTCCTCATTACTAAAGAAAATAATAAGTACAAAAAAAGAAAAGACATCTTCAATCCCATATTGACCAACCATCATCACACCTAATTTAAAAACCACTTTTAAATGCTAAAATTAGAGGATTTACATTAACATGCATAAAAGAAGACTTGTAAACAAGAGAGAGAGAGAGAGAGAGAGAGAGAGAGAGAGAGAGAGAGAAAGATGTCATTTGTGGTAGATGATAAGATTAAAGGTATCTTTAGCTTCGTTTATTTTGTTAGAAGACATTTTTTGTAGAAAAATTTCATTTGCTTGCATATAAATAAAGCACTTTCATATTATTTATACCTTGTCATTAACAAAATATTGCATGGTGTTATGGTAGTAAAGGAAACTTCCTTTTTATAATAGTGAATATTGTTTTCCACCACATTCTCCATATGTAACATTAAACAAATAGAATATTCTTTGTTATCTTAATTTTTGTAAACTATAAACATAAGTGAATGAGATTATTCTCATAGAAGATGTTTTCCATCAAAACAAATAGAACTTGTGTCTTTAAATGTAGTGGAACAAAACAGAGTAAAGTTCCTGCTATTGGACCTAAAAATTACAATGATCTTTCCCTTTTTTTTACAAATACTTTATTAGATTTAGATTAGATTCTAGTTTGTTCTAATAACAATGGAAGTCTTTAAAAAAAACAATCAAAGTATGTTTATTGAATAATAAAGATTGAATTGGAGTCACTGATTAGATGTAATGCAGAATTTAATGGCAGAATATAAGTTAAGCAAAATTGTAGTTAAACCAGAATTATAAGTGCAGAAATAATAAAGAACACAAGATTTTTAAAGTGATTTCACTTCAATTGAAATCGCAATTGAAGTGTATATCCACTAGACAATCCTTAATCAGATAATCACTTTTTATTAATAACCACAAGATTTATCTGGGCTCTTGTAAACTAGTTTACACATAAGATTTAACTGAGCTCTTGCTAACCTATTACATACAAGACTTGACTAAGCTCTTGCTAACCTAAATACAAAAATTCTTTTATCTCCTACAAACTATGATCAACATTATAATCTTAGAAGATACGACAAGAATTCTCTACACCTTCAACTAATTATGATCTACCTTACAACTAAAGAAGATGCAAAAGGAAGATCAACCTCTTCCTTTGTATCTCAGATTTCTATCAACCTAGAAACCTAAAAAAAAAATCAAATTCCTATTAACTTAGAAATCTAAAATAAGAGCAAGAAATAAGGTTAGAAATACAACACCAAAATTGAGATGAAAATCTCAATTATCTAATGTGAATTCTTCACTAATTTGATCCAGAAACCTTTGATTTAATGAAATCTAGTGAGGTAGTAATAAATCTACTTTAATTTTGTTATCCCTCTATTTTTCATACTTGAAGAAATGAAAGAGTTATGAAAACTATTGTGTTTGAAATGAAATTAGGGGATATTTATAGTGTGATAGCTGACATTTGAATAATAACTAACTTTTTAACTGTAAATCGATTTGTGAATTGATTCAAAGTGGTTACCAACTAATAAATCAATTTGTGAATTAATTCATTTATGAATATCATGAAGAAGTTCATGATGAAATCGATGCATGAATCAAATCAGTTATTATATGAACAGGTTATGAATTAATTACCTAATCGATTTAGGAAAAATCCTTACCTTTGGTAAGAAAAATTTTTCAAAACATTTCTTTGTTAATTGATTGTTAAATCGATTCAAGTACATTTTTACAAGATTTTCAATATAAATCAATTCGTGAATTGATTCACATAATGAAAAATAGTTTTTATAAAACTTGCACTTGTGAAAAATCATTTAAAGACCTAGTTTGAAAAATATTTGATTTCAACTCACTTCAAGTGATTTATTTCTATCTCAACATATATGTTTGAAGAAACTTGTTTAGATCAAATTGGATTAGAATACACTTACAAAAGATTCTAATAAAAATAAAAGAATTACTAAATCTCATATAGATCTTTTGAATCGCATACTTTGATCCTGCAAACATTCAACAAACGTTAAATACATGGAATTATCTTTAACATCAAAACTAAAGAAATTATGATAGCAAAGCAATCTCTCTAGCAAAGCTAACACTTGAAAATTCCATTTAAAGCAAGCAAAGAGATTTAAGAATACAATATTCAAATAAAAGTCAAGGTTACAATTACTAATAAGAACAATTCATAGAACTGATGTATACAAACACCTTAGTGTTTTATGATCATACATGTGACCAGGTACAACAACTAATTTATGTAAAAAGTGTACTAAAAGCAGCAAACCATCATAAGCACCCTTCGTATTTGCATAATTCAATATTTTGCAATATTATCTCAACCTTGTCAATCAAATGGTGATCAAGTAAATTCTTTTCTCACAAAGTGTAATGCTTGAACTAACAAATTTAACTCAAATCTTGTGAATGACAATCAATTGTTTAAATAAAATTAGCAACAACTAAACATAAGACATCACTTGTCTATCATGGATCGTATAACATTCTCCTTAAAAAATAAAATAAATATAGTATTTATTAAATAAAACTATCAAGGAGAGTGACTTCTAGTGTTTTAACATATTTGTTTGCACTAAGAGCTTTTATGGTGTACAATTTTTTCCTCGATTTCCATTTAGTAATCTTCTCATGGTTTCTTTAAGGTAATCCTCTTGTTTGATACATAAAGGAATTATGCTTTTGTACCTCAGAGTTAATTCAATTTCTCAATCATTAAAAGATTTTTCACTATGAAATAGATAAGCACGAAGTGAGAGACTTTCACCTAAAACTGAAAAACTCTATCATGGTTGAAATGGCCTTGAGCAACTTGCTTTCCTTTTATTTGTTAGCATAGCTTGTTGGTGCTAGTCCTTCAAGATGGTTTTGACACTGAGGAATTCACAAAGGGCAATTTAGTCTCAAGGTGATTTACGGTGATATGAAACTTTGGAGACTCACTCATAGTTGATGAGCTCAATAATAGGCAATTTTAGGTTTTCAATGATAATGAGAATGAGGCTTTTGCTAGGTCTTCAAGGTAATATCTATGGAAGAGAAGATTGTGGAATCGATTAATGGAGTTAGATCTTTTAAGGTGGAGATGATAGGGCTAGGGTTGAGGGTGGCCATAGGAGATGAGCGAAGAAGAAATGTCCTTTTGATAGATTTAAAGATAGAGAAATAGGGGGAAAAGAACTAAAATAAAAAGAAAAGAAAAGAAACCAATGCCAACTGAGTGTTCATGATAAGGACTTAAGCCTTCATGCCTATGGCATTTCAATCCTCCAAGCCATTACATTTCACAATGTAGACAAGTAGTGTAAAGCTCAATTGTGTAAAGATCTTTACATGACTACAAAGATAAAGAACAAGGTACATTACCATATATATACATTTCTCACATATTGAACAAACAAATTCTTGAGAAATTTAAAAAATGGTCTTGTATTTACAAAAATTCCTAAAAATAATTTACATGGTAGATTTAGTCACAATTTGAGTTGGAAATTTTTTTGCCATATTATGATTTTCTTATGAAGTTTTATTGTAGAGTTATACACCAAGCATGTCTACTCCTTCAAATGATTTACTTTTTAGACATGTTAATCTTCATGCATGAAGGTTGTTTCAATTACTGGAGAAATTTTTGCATAGATTTTATTGATAAGGGAAATTACAGAGATAGATAGACACAATATTATAATATCCAACAATATCATAATATTTATTAATACACACAGAATTTATATTTGTTGTTATATCTATCTTTTTTCTTATGTCCATAATGAAAAAAGTTCACCCAAGTTTTCCAACAAAAAATTTGTTATGTAAACCTTGTTTATTGTGATATGAGAGAGAGAGAGAGAGAGAGAGAGAGAGAGAGAGAGAGAAATTTGTTATGTAAACCTTGTTTATTGTGATATGAGAGAGAGAGAGAGAGAGATAAACACAACACTTTAAAGATTTGTTAAACACATAAAACTCACATTTATTATCATGTCTATTTCTTTCATTTGTAGTAAACAACACTCATGCAATAAGGTTTTCCAACGTGAATTAATCATCATTTTACAAATTTATGAACTCATTTGACATTAGCCTATAAGTCCAAATAATATATGCTTGTTTGTCATCATTCATGGCCTTAAAATCATTATCCCATTGGCCATTTAATAAGCCATGAAACCTTATAAGAAAGGCACTATTGAATGACGATTATGGATTGAAAGTTCTTTTCATCTCTTTTTTTTTTACATCTATTGTGTTGCTCTGTGAGTTTGTTTCTTATTAGATGAGAATAAGTCTTACAGTGTGTTATTTGATTTAACAACATGATTTATATAATTTTTGTTAAAATTTATTATTGAGGTCAATGTAGTTATATATTATGTGTTGAGTTGTTGATCCTCCCTTAATCTCCATCACTATTGGGATTCAAAATTCCTAAATTTAGTGAGCGTGAAAATGTTGTTGATGACATAATCTTTTGGCTAACAAAATCTCAACTTTTGGTTTTGATAAATATTATTATTACAGGATTATAATAGTAATTACCTAAACTACCTACCACCACTTTATGTACAAGGGTACAAAGGTAACCTTATATTAAGGTCTTCTCTCTCGTTCTTATCATATGACATACATTTTTATTTTATCTAAATTATGCACTAACTTGATCGGAGTGCTCGTCAAAGTTTTGACTCTAGTCATATCTTTCTTGTTTTGTAAGTATCGAAGAAGGATGACTTATCATTTAGTGCCTTACATGGGAGGGCATTCAATGTAAGCTACAACAATTCCCATGATGGACAACATATCTTATCATTACAAATCCCATTTTCAACTAACATATTAGCGAACTAGTTAATTTAGGTAGATTTCATAGTAAGTCAATAATATATTAGACTCTCTACTCTGTGTAATGTCTTTTTTTAATGAGAAAAAACAAAAAAGGCAAAAAACTTAGTCTTCAATTCTTATTAGGTTTGATGAATAGATTAAAATAAAGAAGCTAAGTAAATAACAATGTTTAAATGTAATAAATTGTTGTAGCAACCTATTGATGTAATAAGTAATTCATTGTTATTTTGTCAACCTCACTTCTTTTAGCCTTTCACCCTTCACTTCATATTTTTATATGGCCAAATTTTTCTTTTCCTCTTGAAAATCACCTCTTTGTCAAAGGCAAACTTCCAAAAATGTCCATGGAATGGATGTACCTTTTAACTAATTGATTGACATAATAATATATGTGTTGGCCATTTACTTTCTCTCCACCACAAGTAGCTAAATATTAGTGTTTTTAAATTCAAACTGAACTAGTCAATTTGATTGATTTGCCAAAAAGTTTATTGGACAAAGGTGAATTGACAATAATATTAAAAAACTATTTTTAAGTAAAAACCTTATGAAATTAATTTTCTTCTAATTTAAAAATTAGTTTAAATTCTATTTAGTCTAAAAGAAAAGATAAATTGAAAAAGAAGGCAGAATAGTATCGATTTTAAACAATTTTAAGTGAATATGCTTGTAAAAATAATATGCAAAAAATAAATGAGTAAAGACTAAAAAGCAAAGGGACACTGAAAATTTTTATAAAGATTCAACTGTCTAAAAGAATTTCTTTTGAGTCTAATCCTCTCTTCCCAAGATCTTAATCCAAGGACACTTGAGGGATTTCTACTAGTTGCTTGATGGAGTACAATCAATCCATCATCACAACCTCTTTTACAATAGTTCTCACTTACTTTTCACATAAGACCTAATTTTAGGTTTCTCACAATGCTTTCAATCTCTAATTATCAAGATTTTATTAGAAAAGACAACCACTTTCTCTCAATCTCTAACTAGTATTTACAACTAAATTATCTCAAGGAAGGGTTTCCTACATAAGAAAGTACAATTCAAATGATTAACACCCAGAAGCGTAGATTTGTAAGATTGGGCACAAAGAAAGAGTATGAAGATTTAGAGCACAAAAACTTTTAAGCACTTTTAATGGATATCACTTCTCTAAGGTGTTTTCAGCTTTGTTTGAAGGGCTTTATATAGGCTGAGATTTTATGATCATAATTCCATGTCTAGGAGTGCTTGGGGCCCATGTAGACTTCTTTTAAATTTGAAAAATGACTCCAAAGTTTCTCTCCATAGATATTCAAACATTTTGCCAACCATTTAGTCTAAAAGAGCACCCTATGTTCTTTCCTATTCTGAAATTCAAAATCAAACTTGAAAAAAAAAATTTCTTAAGGGTGAAACATACTTTAGACATGGTTAAATATTTTTAATTAATACTTAGGCAAAATGTTGTTTATAGTCACATCATATCTAATTATATATATATTTAGGAGCAACCTTTCATTCTTTATGTTTCTTTCAAGATCTTTAACTAATTACTTTCCTTTTGTCTAAGGGATATTTATATTATCTCTAAGTTAAACTTTACTATAAATGTCTTCAAATATACAGCTTGCAAGTCTAGATGGACCAACAACTTTGAATTTTATTTGACTTATTTTGATTTTGTCATTGTCAAGATGTTTATATATTATCTACACATGTAAATAATATTATTAACTAGAAGAAATGACTTTAAATTAAACCAATTTAGGCTTAGGCCATATAAAGATCCAAGAAACACAGACTCATTTGTTTGGGCTAATTTGTCTCATATCTTAGTGAATCCATTTGATTCCATAGTTTGACTGTAAGTTAATCATAAATCTAGTCCAAATCATGATTAGTTCTCAAATTAGATTTGTGTGAACTAACAAATCCAATAAAACCTTATTTAACTTGGCTGGATGGTTGAACTAGACAACTCCAATTTGGTTGCTTAGAGAAAATGTTGATGCCAAAACATTAATAACAAGCCTCACGAACTTAAATATTTGTGGAAAGCAACCAATAAGCACACCATTAGAATAAGTTGTTCCTTTGTTATTACAGGAATGCTATTTATTTTCATCCCCTTCTTGCATTGACTTCTCGTTAAATATGTATTTTCCATTATTTATATGTTTGGCATTAATTTTTTATTAATAATATTAAGAGTATTATTACAATTATTATTCATTACTGTTTTTTAACTATCTTTAAAATTAAGACTATTTTCCACTTTAAAACTTATGAGACCAAGCCTTACTCATATTTTACCACTTAAGCAATTATTTGAAAGTACAAAACTTAATATAGAGTTAGTTTTTTCACCCTAATACTCGTGTAACTTACAATTATATTACTTTTTGCAATGTGATAATGAATCTCAACTTTTGAATCCAATTTTTAATAAGTACAATTGTTATTTATGTTAAGATTATTTAATAAATACAACTTAATAAACTCTTGGTCTACAATGGTGGTGTAGGAACCTCCACAAAGAAGAAAACATTGATGACAATGACCCATGGTCATTAGAAGACACTTTGATGCTTATGTCAATGAATAGATGTGTGGGTAAAGAGTCTATAATAAATGTCTTAAGTATTAAGCATACCTAATGTTTTTATATAGGCATGCGTCAAAGATAGAAAGATTTAGAAAGTGGATAAGATTGCATGATTGGTTGTTGATATGGATTATTAGCTTGACGAGTGGTACATTACCAAGTGTGCATCTGAGGAAGTTGGTAGTTAGAGGGGAGTAGTTGTACTATCCTAATGTTAGTGGGTTTGTCGAGTGAATCATTAGATGTGCTTGGAGGCGATCACTAAGGTAAGGATTGAAGTTTAAAAATGAACAATTGTCTAAAGAGGAATGTAATGGCCTAAAAGATAAAAAGGATTAGTAAAAATTTTTGCAATATCCCAGCTCTTGATGATATGACCAGTTCAAACTCCCACCATGATCAATGACTTTGATAGATTAATAATTGATCCAAATTTCAAAGCATTGCATACTACCGTAGAATCTTCCAAAAAAACACAATACCACCTATATGAATGATGGTTTTTAAATATCCTCACAAATGCTTAAAATATTAATGATATGTTGATTTTGCATTTAATATAATTTTCAAATATATAAGACTTGAAAATTTTATGCCAAATTTTTATATTTTTACAATTTTTTATAATAAGATGTAATTTTTTCATAAAGATTGCAAATTTTTGAATATTTGCATTAAAACTTTGATTGATAAATTACAATATTTATGAAGAATTGCAAAAAAAAAATCAAAATTGCTAATTTTCCTAAACGCTTGCAAAAGAAGAAGAGTATTAAGATGATCATATAAGTATCGAGTAGGAATAAAGCCTGTTACAAACTTACATGTAGTTCCCATGTCTTACTAAAGATGCAAATAAAAATTTTTTCCAAAAAAAAAATGTTACTCTAATAACTGGAAAAAAAAAAAAACTTCATAATATATAAACAGCATTAATCTATCTAGAATCTTAGATCTAAGTAATAACTATTTTACTTGGGTACTTTTGGTCTGAAGTCTGTACTTAGATTCAGGTGGAAAACAGGACAAAAATATTGGTTGTTGGAAATTTACTTGGAATTCAGCAATAGGAAAATTTCTCAGACGATCCTTGATCGTTTGTCGTTTTCCTCGATCAAGCGGAGCAGTGCAGGCTTTTATAACTAAGATGCGTTTATACTGTTTTGTTGATAAAAAAGTGTAATAAGAAGTTCGTTTCCGTGTTCTTCAGAGATTGCATTTCACCAACATACAATTGCAGCATCAGCCATGGCGTTTCAGAAGATAAAGGTGGAAAACCCCATCGTTGAAATGGACGGTAAAGGACACCGACTTTCACTCTTTTTTCTTTTTGTGTAGTTTTCTACATATGGGTTCTATAATTGTCAGCTATTCAGTGCTTGATTGCTTGTTTAGTGTTCATACAATTAGTGATGATGGAAAAACATGTGTTTTTGCAATCATAGGGAATTGAATTTATATTGGGTCTTGGGTATCAGCTTTTTGAAGTTTGAAGCTTTTGTACAAAAGCACTAATTTTGGGTAATCTGGATTGGTATTGAGCGACTAAATTTTAGTAATTAAGATATCAAAATTTGAAT
>JANHAO010017149.1:0-14116 GCA_026873985.1 Saraca asoca
GATTCGATTGAGTCAAATAATTCACGAGATTGAGAAATTATGATTGGTTATAGAGGTTGACTGGCATCTATACCTCTGACTGATCAGATATTAGTAATGAAGGGATTGTAT
Source organism: Saraca asoca (assembly GCA_026873985.1). Lineage (NCBI taxonomy): Eukaryota > Viridiplantae > Streptophyta > Magnoliopsida > Fabales > Fabaceae > Saraca > Saraca asoca. Next base: position 112 of record JANHAO010017149.1, read on the forward strand.
CATGCACTGTGTACGTGGTGTACTATACACTAAGATCACACACAGACAGACTTATCACCTTGAAGACTCCTATCGAAAATTGGGTAGCATGATGGCTTGCTAGAGTCTGCTCATAGCTTAAAGTCCAGTTGATTAATTTGGAGAAATTGGTCAAGAAATTAATTGGATTAATTTCATATGCCTTCAAAGGGTTTGAAGGATATTTTGGACTTTTGCCAACATTTCGAGGCCTACTGAGTCACACGCATAATAGGGAATGATATGGCCAATATTTGAGCATATTTGATGTTCAGGGACCAAATTGTAATTCGATGAAATTATTTGGCCGAAATTATAGTTTATGAAACTACAGGGACCAAAATGCAAAATCAAAAAAAGTTTCCTTATTGCATGAAACGACGTCATTTTGGGCCTTAATGGCTTAGCCAAAACGATGCCATTTCAGGCATCTCTTCTTCTTCCCACATCAATCGAAATTGGTTCGGCACTTTGACGGGTTGGCTTTGTCCGTTCATGGGTGAGAGGAGAAGAGGAGAAGCCGCACAAGTCGTCTTCTTCCTTGGCTATCGACGGTATCCGACAGAGGAAGAGGGTCACCGGAAGCGTTTCGGCGAGTGAGGCTCAATTCCTTTTGCTTGGCTGGAAGAGTTCCAGTCAAGGATGGAGAAGTTGGTCTCCATGGTTCGGTCGAACCGATCCGACAAAGGGAGAGGAGACTGAATCAGATCCGACGACTGTTCGGCTTCCAAGTGCTCCTTTTAGCTTCTAGAGTTTTGCTAGCACGAGAAGAGAAGCTGAGGAGGTCATGGGTATTCTTCTCTGGTATGGATATCGATGGAGGGAGGACGTTTGGACTCCTGAGGTGACCAGAGAAATCAGATATTTTCGCTGTGTAAGGAGCTAGACTAAAGGTTAGTCTTGCTTCCTCTTACTTTGTATTTAATATATGTGATACATTGAAGCCTCAAATCAACAGATCTGGGAGGTGAGTTTCGGCCAAGAGCTTCTTCTTCACTGAGAAAATTTTTGAAATTTTTCCCTCTTGGCTGAAGTGAATCTAAAACTTCTACCTTTATCTCCAATCTTAACGGCATCTTTATAGTAGCGCCGGGCCGTATACTGTTCACCTTTCACGCACCCAACCCCATGTGCCGTGGGAAATCGGATCGGCAATGTCCTTATGGACATGACCAGATATAGGTCATTCATGGCTTGTTGCCCTAGGACAATGTTGTAGGCCGACAGGCAGTCCATGATTAAGAAATCGGCCAGGACGGTGGCTTGACAGTCTTTATCTCCCAAAGTGATGGGGAGTTTGATTCGTCCCACAGGGAATATTACGTCGCTGGTAAAGTCGAAGAGATAGACAGGTGAGGATTCAAGGTTGCTTCGGTCTAGTCCCATCTGATCAAAGCATCCCTTATACATAACGTTGATTGAGCTACTGGTATCCAACATGATTCTTCTTATCTCAGCATTGTCGACCTTGGGCCTGATGACAACAGTGTCATTGTGTGGAGACTAAATCCCTTGTTCATCATCATCTATGAAAGTGATAGACCTGGGGGTTGTTTTTACCTTTTTGCAAAGCCTGTCATGCATGCTGCCTTCGGACAACACATAGCTTGAGTTCCGTACATATCGTTCGCGTGAGTTGTGAGAGGCCCCAGTGATGGGCGGGCCCCCATGGATCGTGTAGATGGTTCTGAGCACTGTTGTCTGTTTTTGCTCAGCATTGGGAGGTGTTTGTGTTAGGTGCGACAGAGATCGGTGATTTGGGGGTCGCGTCACATAACCCCTCAAGCGTCCCTTTCGAATGAGGTCTTCGATAGCGTCCCTAAGAGATTTACATTCAGAGATTGTATGTCCTGTATCATTGTGATAGGCATAAAACCTGCTTGGGTCCTAATGCTTCGGGGGGGGTTAGCAGTGATTTCGGTTGTCTGAAGTTTTCCCTGTGCTTTTCCGTGACATATATCCTTTCTGGGGTGTCAGTTAGGATGCTATAATTACTATAGCAACCCCGAGGTTCAGATCGCTCGACTCTAGGTCTCTTCGTGGGCTGCGTTCTCACGTTGTTGACTTGGTTTGCCCGATCTTTATTGTGACTTTTCCCTTTCTTGCCCCCGCTGGAGGCTGGAGAGCTGGCTTCGGCCTTCTGTACGAATCCCTTTGAGCCAAAAGTTTCCTCCCACCGAATCTCCTTAGTGCCCGCTCATAGAACTCTTGTAGATTCTTTACCGGAGATTTATATATATTTTCATATAACTTTCCATCTCTACGAAGTCCAGTCGAGATTGCAGTCAAAATGCTATCGTCAGAAGGGCTTTCCACATTACTGATCTTGCATCGGAATCTAGAGATGTAATCCTTTAGCGATTCATTCTTCTTTTGGAAGATTGTGGCTAGGTGGCAGGGAGGCGTGAGTTGTTTCCTTAGGGCCCCGTATTGGTCCAAGAACTTGCTTCGGCATTCCTCTCAACTACTAATACTGCAGGCCAGAAGACTCTTAAACCATCCCCTCGGCGCGTCCCCGTGGGTTGCTGGGAAAACCTAACATTTAACCTGGGGGTTACTGGTTTGTAGGTCCATTTGGACATCGAAGGCATCCAAATGGTAGTAAAGGTCACTCCTTCCATCATACGGCAAAATTGATGGCACCTTGAAACATTGGGGAAGAGGTACTGTCTCAATTTCTTTGGATAACGGGGTTTTACCCCCGTAATGGCCCGGCTGGTCCTGGGTTGAGGGGCTTTCTTTTAGCTTTTGCACTCTTTCTAACAGCTCTTCGATCACTTGACCTTGAGCTTCGGACCGCTGACTTTTGGCATCGTCGAGGTCTACCATTGAACCTTCCACATAGTGTGGGTCTTTGGTTCGCTGGCTTCCTTTCTCCTTTTGAGCCCATCGTCCTCCCTCTTCTGGCTGTAGGTTGGAGGAAAGATTAGAATTGGTCTTTTGAACCTCTCCTTCGGTCGGTTGCTGTTTTCACGTTGGCACCTCCGTCTGCGGCTGTCGGGCTATTTCAGTTGTGGGAGCATTCTTGTTATGTTCTTCAACTCTTTGAGCGCAGGCCGGGTCAATGCTTCGACTGCATCAGCAAGCCTTTTCACCGTACTTTCAAGTACTTCTTGTCGTTGGCGTAGTATCTATACTCCATTTGCCTTCGGGAGGGCAGAAGAAGTACTCGCCAAGATTGAATATTCTTCCTCGGGTGCATTTCGTTATCCTTCATCGTGACCACCTGTCGGATTAGTGGCACCTGAGCTCCTGGTTATTCTACCTCCGGCCATCGCGAAGAACGTGTAAGCAGTCGATCCCACTGGGCATGCCAAATATTGACGATCGATTTTGGTAATCGATCAATGGGGTTCATGAAACCGAGCTGCTACTCTATGGAATAACTCATATAAGTTTACAATGAAATTCAGAAGAGGCAAGAGAGTAGAACAAGAAAGAGTTTTTATCGTGGTTCGGCTAAAGTCTGTAAGACTCCTACATCCACGGTGAGTTGTATTATTTTCTTTAAGAAGGGAGAGCTTACAGTCACAAATTACTTTCTTTCCCTTTTATATGGGGGAGCTTATGATAGACAATATTAGTTTATTTTAACACAACTATGATTACATCTGTGCTAGCATTAAATGTTTAGACGGCAAGCAATAAATGCCAGACAAATTATTGTCGGATCCTTAGGGGCTATGGGCCATCAAAGCGTTTTAGGCGTTGCCTGTCAAGCTCTTGACTGGTTCCCAGACGTTGGAAAGAGAGAGACTCATTGGTGTCCTCGCCATCTGGAGCTCGCAACAGTTTTGTCTACCACGAAGTCCCTGAAAGCCTCGTCCGAGCTTGGGTTACTCCCTTTATCTCTGGGCCTTTCGCTTCTTAGGTCCTTGTTATCAAGAAATCCCCACAACAAATTCATGGCAATTTGTCTCTTTTTAATAATAGTGCATTTTTATTAGTAAACAAACAATAAAAAACTAAATGATTTTCCTTATTATTTTGTTAGTATTAGATTTATAATATAAAAAATAACATAAATGTCAGAAAGCGTTGCATCAAATTTTAGATTTTTATAACATTAATCTTGCTAACAAGATTAAAGATAAATGAAAAAAGATATTTGATTAAATTTATCGATAATTAAATTAATAAATAAATAAATAAGAATTAAATTCAAAAAATTTATATTTACAAGAGGTTAGAATAATGTTTTAATTTTAAAACAAAAGGTACTAACATGAAGTCAGCGATCTTCATTGAATTTCTCAAGAAGAAAGCTGTCGTCACTTTTCTGAAGTCTACTATCATAATGGGCCGATATTGGGCCGGGGGGGATTCATCCTCTTTTATCTCGACTTGTGTCAATAATAATAATAGATTGTCTTGCTCCATTCTTTCGCCGGTGACAAGGAATAATCTCGGAACCAAACATACAGATGAAAATCGACAATATTGTAAATTTGTAATTGGTCATTTTCTGACCTCCCTGTAATTATACTTATCATGCAGAGAAGAATCATTTTTAACACCGTAGTCTTATTCGTAAAAGTTGATATGTGTATATATTGATTAGCTGTAAGTGTTGCAATGGTCAAATATTTATGCAAAGACAAAGTATTGATATTTGAACTAATTAATTTATGAAAATTTACATATTTTAAACTCATATCTTAATCATTTAGCTATCTTTACAAGATTAGTTTATATCCTTTTGCTGTTTGATTGTGGTTCTCAGAAAGTGTAAATTTTGCAGTTGTTTCTTTTCATTCCAACACACCTTATTGATTGGTGTAAACATTGAATTCTTTCCTTAGTCATTCTGGAAACAGAATTTGGACAAATATTTTGGAGTTATAATGCATTTCAGCCATCAAAGAGAGAGAATTGGATCAAAAGACTAGATTATTGTGTATCATTCTTCAAGATAAAGTACAGAATCTAATCCAACCAATCTACATCTATATTATAATGTTCTGTTTGTTTGTCATTTTCTCTTTCGGATGGCCCATATCATCTTCACCCATCAGTATCATCATCATCATTATATGCATCTATTTCATTTTCATTTTCATTTTCATTTTTCAGTCTCTTTCCGTATATTTACACCCTCTAATATAGCTCATTTTTTTTAAATAAACTAAAATTACTGAAATATAATCCCAGTGGAACAATTTGTAGACATAAATCTATCTCACGTCCAAAGTGAATTCAGTCTGGCTTCAATAATTCAAATTTTATTGCCAAAATATATACAACGGGAAAGAATGCTGAGATCCCTGTGTAATTTTCACGTGATATTTTTGGGATATCTTAGAGATGCCCTTGCATTTACAGACAAATGGTGCTAAGGCCATCAAGATATGAGGATGTTGGGACCTTAGCAAGATGGTCACATGGCCCTTCTGATTCCTCTCTTTCACCACTTTGAAGAAAAAGTCATTTTCTTCTTTGGTTTTTTTTTTTTTTTTTCAATCATTGTCGTTCCAATGATGGATTGGGTTAAAACTGATTAGGATTTGGACGGAGGGTACATAACAAATGGCCTTTGACATATTGATTCATCATTTGATAGAACGCAACTTACCCTAAATCCTTACTCTTCGCTCATCCACTCAGCCTCGAGTGCATAATGCAGACATAATTCATATTTTTAATTTATAATTTATTGACATTGTAATTATGGCATCATAAATGACCATTTCCAATAATGGTCTTCTTGTTATTGCATTTAAGCATGGAAAACCATGGCAAGAAGCTTCTAGAACCAGCGGAAGGGCATTGAATTACTCATTTTTTAGGAAAAAATTGGAAATGGCGTGTGAAAATATCAATATAAGATTTATATTTCATGTTGTCTCGTGGTATAGTTATATTTAGGGAACATATTGTAACATGTTCATGTTATCTTTTTGAGTTTATAAAACATATGATATTATTTCTTATATTAAATTGATATAAATATAAGTAAATGACAGAATAGGAATAGAAGGGATGAATGTGAGACAAGATAGGGCTAACCTTGAGGAGAAAGGAGGTCACGGCGGGGCCCTAGCGTGAAAGCAAGCAATATATTGTCATGTCAGATGGTCACGTGGATATCTCGTGCTCATCTTGCTCTTCTTTCTTCTTCTTCTAGTTTCTCAAGTGGGCAAACAAACCAAATCCATTGTATTTTGGCAGACAATAACTGCAAATGCACCATTTTCTGTCGGCGTTGTCACTATGCACATTTGGCATTAATTCTACAGTCAATAACACCGCCTATTCTCTCTCTTTTTTATCTTATTAATCATAGTTGCAAATTGGCTTAGCTTTCCATTTTCCCTTGGAAGCCACAACACATCTCCACAGAGGGAAATTTTTCTATATATGTCCAACTATAAAAATGAGGTCCATATTCACATAATTAATTACTCAATCTCTCTCAAAATAATTATCTATAATTATACAAGAATCAAGACAACTATTAAATAGTCTATATAGGAGAAAACTATAATTATATTTGATTAAAATAATATTTTATTAAAATATGAAAAATATTAAATCCTGCTCTCTCCTCCTATTAATTTTCTAATACTTTCCACTTCTACACATTATCTTTCTTTTTTTTTTCCCACTGTTAAATCATCTCTTCTCCTATCAATCTTTTAACACTCTTCTCATTTGCACAGTACTCTCTTTGATAATTGTATATAAAGAGTATTAATTTTTCCTTTCAAGCAATTCTCTCCGCCCACATCAATTTCTTCTCATTCTAACATAAAAAAGAATATTGAAATGATTGACAGATTTTAGGTGAAATTAATTAATTAATTTATACAGTAGTGGCATATTTAGTAGAGATAATAACGATAAAATTGTAATTAAATAATTAATACTCTCCTAAAACTCTAAAACAACAAATATTTTGAAATAAAAAATTTTCTCTATAACGTCAATTATTTTCAAATGGATGGAATACAAAAAATATATAATAATTTATTTCAATTATTTTGACCATTTTTCTATAACTTAATTTCTTAGATCTTTATTATGTACAAAGTCTACATGGAATTATAATTTTTTTTAAAAAAAATTGCAAACCCTTGTTCAAATAGTTAATACAAATAGTAATCTTTTAAAAAGCTTGCAGAAAATTTTCGACACTTTCTGAAGCATTACTTAATTTGAATTGTTAACGACAAGTAAAGATAATGATCAGTTCAAACAACAAAGTCCTAGTTTAAAATGGAGAGAATTAATGGTTGATATAAATACTAAACCATATCAATAATCATTTAATCCATACATATATACTAATTAATTTTCATTGCTCAAAAATATTTATGCGTCACGATAGTGATGAAAATTTTGAGGAGCTTGGTAACAGTAATTAGCTTTTGCCATAGAGAGAGAATGGTAACTCCCACTAGACATTGCCACAGGAAACCCTATCCCGATTGGCCTATTAGCGGCTGCTCGTTCCAGTGACTGAACCTGAGTCTTCAAGAATTTGACGTAGTGAATGGCTTCATCTAACATGGATGCCGTGTCCATTTTAGTCCCTCCCGGCACCAGTCTCTGCAGAATCCTTATTCTTTCACTTATTCTTTCTCGCCGATGCCGCGCCGCCACGCTCTGAGGATCCTTTGAAATCTTCACATTTTTCCGCTTTGGAGGCTTCACCGACTCTGGGTCTATGTATATTGGCTGCATTGCTGCTATCCTAAATATCATCTCCCTCATCGCCGCCATTGAATTCCGTTTATCATGATCTGATGTTGTACTTGTACTGTAATCATTTCCACTGCCGGATAATTCTGCATCGGCTCCCCACTTTTTATTGCTTGAATTTGATGGAAAAGCTGATGGGACTTGGTCTTGAAGAAGAGGGGTAGGGTTATCGTCTCCGAAAGAAATTGTGGTTGATCCAGAGTTGGAGAATGACGAAGAAGCCACATGTGGGTTATCAACGAAATGTGGCATAACACCGTGTATACTGCGGCCGGAGCTAATTGAGCAGCTGAAATCTTCCGGTGGCAGGTGCCCGACGACGCCGTTGTTAGCAACACTGGAGTCAGGGAGTTGCATCATCATCGTCATCAAGTCCATCTGATCCTCCGAAGATTTTAAGTGCCCCATATACATATTGTCCATATATTGGCTTCACCACCCGTTCAAAGGGAGGGGCTGAAAGAAAAGAGTTAAACTTGAGCAACAGATTAAGGCGAGGGAAGAAAAGAACAGAACTGAGAAGAAATTAAAGGTAGCTGAAAACTGATCAGAGGGATGGGAAGATAAAAGAGAAGATCGCAGTGCAGTAAAAATTCTATCTGATCAGGATGTGCAGTGTGAAGCCTTAATTAACTGGTGAGAAAGAAGGAAGAAAACTTAGAGACAGATGAAATAGTGATTCGGGCACACAATATCAATGTATCAATCTCTTGTTGGCTACCCTATTTATATCTCATCTCATAGCTACCTATATAGAAAAAGGTCATTCAGTATACAATAGTATATAATTTTATATTTATTCTTTAATATTATAATATCATATCATATTATTTTAAATGAAGCTTTTGCTTTTTATTTTATTTTTAACTTTCATTTGTAGTTTATATTTTCCTATCCAAGGGAGGATCTCCTTTTGAAATTATAAGGGATCCATGTATAGGGCTGAATTCTAATTGGTAAGTATGTCAAATCGTAGCAATGGTCAAATGGAAAGGGATTAGTAAGTGCATTATTGTACATGAATATTATTAAATGAAATCTATTTTGTTTCAATCTGCCGCAGCTACAGCGCAAAACTCCGCCTACTCTCGTTTAAACCGAACGCTTTTCGAGAAGGATCAGGTTCTGATGCAATATGCTTTATTAACATGTAGCAAAACTGAATCTCGACTTTAATTTTCAATTGATGTGGCTTTGAATTAGCTGATTAAAAACATAATTACACGAATGCATGCTACTATCATTTATTGTAATATCTGTGTGACTTATCACTTTCACTTTACTTGATCACACATACACACACACACACACACACACACACACACACACACACACACACACACACACACAGAATTCGTATATTTCTGTCTTGTGGGGTTGAATGAGTGAATTATAGTTAATAAGAGTTATATTATTCAACAAAATTACAGTTATACGTCCGTCTTTTGGGAAAAGAAGGAAAAATGATTTTGTTCTTCCATCTACTTTTTTTTTTTAATTGACTTGATATAATCTAATTTTTGTTATCTTGTAAGGGAGATGAGGAAAATAAAGATTTCTTTATAACAAATATAAAAAATTATCAAGTAAATTTTAATAAAAACTTCTCAAAATCTCATAGAGATAAGTGATAATTATGGGACAAAAATAATTAATTAATGTAGTTATCTTTTAACGTATTGATATATTAAATATGATAAAATTAACAATTTTATTCTTAAATTTGTAAAATATTAATAAAATAATCATTAGATTATAAAAATAATCATAATAATATTTAAATAATACTTTATTTATATAATTTCATCCTTTCTTTCATATATATAAAATCTTTAAATAATAAGATAAAATGATAAAATATTATTTAAAAATTATTATACTAATTTTATGATTCACTGAACCATTTTACCAATTCTTATTTGCAATTGGTTAATTAGGGACACAAGTTAACCAATATATGTTGGTTATCTATCGAAGAGAACATCTGTTCATAAGAAGGTGGATGAAGAAAGAAAATTGAGGGTTACTCAACATCATATTAATTTATATTATCATCAACTCCGTGGACCCCCCATGGCACAAAATAATGAAGGCATAGATGAAAAGATAAGAATGTAATCAACCGGAAGAGTCACGGCTCAATTTGGCAGATTATAGTTTGATTATACACTATTGTACTCCACACATTCCCTTATATCACGTACTGGGAGTTTTTGAGTCGAAATTATACTATGCATATTTCTTATCCGTAATTAGTATATCAACCTTTCAATTAAGTCAAATCACACTTAGATAGATAAATAGGATATTATGAATTTTGTCATCCATACAATCAAAACTTTATATATAACATGTCCAAAGGTAATATAAGTAAGTAAATCAAAACAACTAAACAATCGAATTAGAAGAACAACCCACATAAGTTGAATCTAGCACAGAACAAATAAGGGACAATCGAATAAGGAGAAGAACTCCTTTTTATTGATATATATCTCATTATATAATTTAGAGCATGTAGGTGAGGCTTCAAGCCAACATGCTCCTAAAACCCCTAGACTAAGTGCTAACAAACCCCGAACAAGCACTCTACAAGGTCCTAATGTGCCCTTAATGAGCCCTCAATAAGTTGCTAACACTTCCTCCCCTAAAATGCATTTTAAGTTAAAGGACATATGGCATAAGTAAATATATTTTTTATGAATTAACATAAGGTCTTTTTTCATACCTCCGGATAGAGATTTTGTGTCATCTTATATAAATACAAAGTTAAAAATACAAGAAATACAATCATGTGCTTTTCTTCTCACACTAGAGAAATGAATCACGCCAAAATTATAAAAATATCCCTGAAACAGACATAGCATTAGGACAATCTTCAATTTACTGCTTATCAACTTCTCCCTAGACTTCTTCTAAGCTTGCCTTCTTGAACTAACTCCATTGAAAATTTTGCTACCCCTATAGACTTTAGTGACCTTCCTCTAAAATTCAAGTTTTGTTGTCTTTGTAACTTGAATGTCTGATACCTCTGCAACTCGAACACACTACCCTTGTAGCTCTCAATTTTGCTACCTCTATAGCTTATGTGCACATTTGGTGTTTAGAACTCTACCACCAAAAACACCCCACATCTAATGTCCTATTACACCAATGTGAGACATAAGACTAATCCCTTAGTTTCAACTTTGCTCATGTTAGGTTCAACAGTCCCTCACACTTTGCTATGCCCTTTGATCTGATCCTCTAACCCTATCTAAATTGATACCTTGTGGCATCTCAGCCATCACAACCTTTTTAGAATTGATGCTCTTTAGCACCATAGTCCTTATGACCTTTCCTAAGATTTGACACTCTTTAGTGCAAGCATTTCAGAGTTGATACACTCTTTTATTGTAGCCGTCATAGCCACTCTTATGAAGATTGGTGCCCTACGGCACCTTTCATGCAACATCATCTGATATTTAGGCCACTACAATCTACTTCGAGCATATCTTCTGATGGCTCCCCTACCTTTGCTTGGAAGTGTTTAGCATAGAGTAGTCCGTCACTCTAACTCAAGTGTCACATGTTTGTGCACTAGCAAATGTGAGCTTCATAGTCATTATCACAAAGTCCATCTTGCGACTATGATGCCTAGCTCCATGGCATCTTGAAATGATCCCTTTAGACACCACAACTTAAATATGATCATGCCCTCTAACATAATCTTGGACTTCTGCCATTGGATTAGCTTGCGGAATGCAATGGCCAAGCCCTCGAGCAAGACCAAGGCTTCTCTGGTGGCTCCTCTCACTAGATAAGCCATTAATTCTCACATCCCTCTAAATGGTTTGCATTTCTTCAAATTTTACTATGAATGAACATATAACCAACGTCCTTGTTGTACAATAAGTTCACTGGCTTTTACACACGCTTGCACCCAGTGCACTAATAACATTCCCTCAGTCACAACATTTTTGTACTTTTGTCTAAGATTTGCTCCAACTTCTTGCTATCATCATGGCCAAGTCCTTAACAACATCTCTTTATGAATTTGAGGAATGTTTGCTCCTTTTACAGCCTTTATAAGATTTGACAAGCTGAATCTAATCCAATTGTTCACCTTGACATGATGAGAACTTTCTTCTACCACTCTACTCACTCATCGATCCACCCTGCCTACCATATTTTACTGTTTACCCTTTCTCCTTGCATGCTCCTCTGAGTGCTTGGATAGAACTTGGGCGTTTAGCAAGATTAATGTTTGGCATAAAGTTAAGTATGTATGGCCACCTGATCTGCACTTTAACAATCAAGCTCTAATACCAACTATCATGGGCTGGTAGCTCTCTAGCCAAAATCATGCGGGGCATGCTTGCCACTTTTGGCCAACATGCTAGCCTTCTAACAAACTCAAGCCACACTTGGATAGATAAATGGGACATTGCAGACTTTGTCACCTATACAACCGAAATCATATGCACAACATATTAGAAGACAACATAAGCAAGTAAACTGAAGTAACCGAATAACAAAACGTCCCACATAAGTAACTTTTAATGTGCAATGAGCAAGGAACAATCGAATAGGAAGAGGGGTAATTCCATGTTATTAATACATGTCTCATTACATAATTTAGAGTGTGTAGAGAAGGTTTCAAGCTAGCACACTCCTAAGATCCTTAGACTAAGTGCCAACGAGCCTTATACAAATACTTGACAAAGCCCCAATGTGGCCACGATGAGCCCCTAACAAATTGTCGACACTTTTTCCCTAAAGAGCATTTTGATCTCAAGGCCATATGACTCAAGTAGATATGTTTTTTGTGAGTTAATATAAAGCTTTTTCTTATAGTTACAAGTGAAAATTTTGTATCATCTTATATGGACGTGAAGAGAAAATGCAAGGAACGTAATTATATATTTTTCTACTTACATTGGATAAACAAATCCCATTAAAATTATATAAATGCTCTTGAAATGGGAAAAAAATTGGAAAAATAATACACAAGTCAGATCGCTCTCAAATTTAAGTCAAAAGATCCTCGCACTATGCTTGATTTTTCACAAAGTTTCATATTAAACAGAGTATGTTTGTTCCCTCAAATTATTCATAAAGTTGATTTGTGACACTTGATAATGCACATAAAATGAATATTCTCTTCATAATATTTTTTATTTAACATTCTCGTCATATTATTTAAATTCTTCACACCTGCACAATTTTATTGTATGAAAACAGGGTAAAAAAAAACAAAATAATATCATCAAGTTTACTCCTATTTTGATGAGATCATAAATTCTGGTGCTGAATCAATGTAAACATGTATCCAAACATGAGGTAGATTAAGGTAGTTGAAAAAGTAAATTTTGGCAATCCAGAGAAGTGGTCAAAAGCTTATCTTCACTCCCCCACATCCCATTAATTTGTTTTTACAATGATTCAACTGAAAATATATATTATTGTTGACAGCAAACAATGATGCTTGATATTATATGTTAAATAATTAATGATGTCTTGCTTTTTCCTCCTCCTTCGGGAAAGGCAAGGCAGGCTCAGAGCAGATAAATAATAGAGTATGCTTAAATTCTGTGATGGTCCCACGACGGACGACAGTGTGCCTGAAATGCACGCGTTTGCATTTGCCTGATTTTCATCACTTTCAAGTTTTGAATCATTTTCTGATTGCCCAGTTGTGCAGAGTCCAACGAAGAATCCAAGAGTTGCTTGGATTCAGCATTACATTTACACCACTCCTGCGAGGAAAAAGAATGAAGGTTTCATAATAGAGCACACATGAATGTTGCCACCACTTGCTTCCTTTTGTTTTCTATCATAAATCATAATGCCATGCTGATCTCATGAGTTGGTTGTTGCCAGTAATTTGTCCGTTTTATACCATCTTTCTTCTTGAAGTTGTAGAATATATAGTTTTACTCATCTGCCATTGACAATTATCTTTATAAATTATACAATATTACTATTTAAGTCAGATTAATTTCATCTCACACACTCGATTCACGAAACGTAACTGACATAGAAAGTTACTATCGAGAAATCTCCTATAAATCTTACAATGTAATTATATACCAATGACTCACTATTTCATCAATTTATAATAAAATATTTATATATTAAATTCTAATAAAAATTTGACAGAGTTTTCTCTATTTTTTGGACACCTGCTCTTAAGGCCTATACATCAGACAAGTGTTACATGTTCACCACAACCTATACAGTGATACAAATAAATACAATGGCCCAGATTACACAATTTACATTCTACTGGGCACTCATCAACCACATC
>JANHAO010017150.1:0-14133 GCA_026873985.1 Saraca asoca
TTTTTTGAATGATGAAGTGAGAAAAATCTTTTTAAAAGAAAATCTTATAGCATACTTCGATGCAACATCGATGCACTAAAGAACTATGAAAGATCTTCACAGACAAACCGATGTTACTTCGATGTATGAGCAAAAATCTCATTAACAAATTAATGCTAATTCGATGTATCGAGCAAAAATCATTATCGAAGGTTTGGGAATTTGATCGCTTCGATGTTGTAATCGATGTACAACCTTCAAACAACATATTATATATCGATTTCACACCAATGCATTAGTGAATAACAGACTATAATCGATGTTACATCGACGTATAAACTGAAAAATCATTTTTTTTGTTACAGATGGTTATGACAGTTATTTTGGCCTAACTACCTTCTATATATATATATATATAAGATTTTCACATAGTTTTTCATATCAATTAAGTGCGAAAATTGATTTAGAGAGAAAAGCTCAAACTGCTCTTACAATCTTCAAAGTTTTACAAATATTCCGGGTCAGGTCTACTTCAGTTTATTCTAGTTTGTTTGGGATTTTCATCTTAAACATTGGTATTGTATTTCCAACTATTTTCTTTAATTTTATTTTGTTTATCTGAGATTTCTAGGGTTTAGAAATCTGTACAGGTTTAAAAGAGCCTATTGTAAATCTTCTAGGTTAGCAAGAAACTTGATAATTTCTTGTGATTTTGTTGTAAAGATTGGCATTTCAGGAGCCTGTCAATCCTGATAGTTTTATGTGTTAATTTAGAGGTCTTTCGATTGATAAAGATCAAGTGGAGTAGACTTGAATTGCGGTTTCAATTCAAGTTGAACCACTTTAAAAGATCTATGTTCAATTCTTTTCTTTTTTTTCTACACAATCTTTATTTCTGCAGTTCATTCTTTATCTATATTTCTTGATCAACTACTGCTTATCACATCTCTACATATAAAATCAATTGAATTCGATTCTGATACTGGTGTATACAAATCTTCAACAAAATAAGGGCAAGATCCATTCTCTTTCTGTAATCTTTAACTATTTTATTTGGGAACGACACCTAAAATTAATCTTGGATCTTTTGAATCATTTTTCTTCGAACTTGCAAAATCAAAAACACTAGAACATATGATTAGATAAAATTATTTTTCAATATTAAAACCAATGAAAATATATAGCTAGAGTAATCTAGGCTAACAAGGAGAAAGTGGATAAATTTCTAGCCAATAAGTTTATTTGAGAAGCCCACTACCCTACCTGGATGGCCAACCCTGTGCTTGTAAAAAAAAAAGAATGGGAAATGGAGAACCCGCATCGATTTCACGGACCTTAACAAGGCATGTCCAAAGAATAGCTTCCCCTTGTTAAGGATTGATCAACTCGTGGATTCAACTACTGGTCACTAACTTCTCAGCTTTATAGATGCCTACTCAGGGTACAATCAGATCCCCATAAACCCATAAGATGAGGAGCACACCTCATTCATCACTAATCACAGGTTGTATTGTTATAAAGTGATGTTCTTTGGGCTGAAGAATGCAGGGGTAACCTACAATGATTAGTGAATAAGATGTTCAAGGAACAAATCAGAAAAACAATAGAGGTGTATATGGATGATATGTTGGTGAAGTCTAAATAGGTCATCAACCATGTCTGTGATCTGAGGGAGATGTTCCAAATTTTGAGAAGGTATCAAATTAAGCTGAATCCACACAAGTGTGTGTTTAGGGTGGCTTTGGGAAGGTTTCTCAAATTCATGGTCAATAATAGGGGAATTGAAGAGAATCCAGAGAAAATCAAGGCACTCATTGACATGAGATCCCTAATCGAAGTCAAGGACATGCAGAGCCATAATGGTCAGGTCGTAGCACTCAGCAGGTTCATCTTGAAAGCAACAAACAAGTGCATCCCCTTCTTTGATGTTCTGAAGAAAGTGAAATGCTTTGAGTGGACTGAGTAGTGTGAGATTGCTTTTCAGCAGTTGAAGGTGTATATGAGTGGAGCTCCTCTTTTGTCCAAACCAAAGGAAGGAGAGAAGCTCATCATTTACTTAGAAGTATGTCAGCACATTCTCAGTGTAGCCTTGATACAAGAAGAAGGTGAAGCTCAATTCCCAGTCCATTATGTTAGTAAGAGGTTGCTAGATGCCAAAACAAGGTACTCGCCGATGGAGAAGCTTGCCTACTGCCTTGTGATTGCATCAAGGAAGCTATGAGCTTATTTTTAGGCACACAACATAGAGGCGCTCATGCGATTCCCACTTAAGCAGATCTTGCAAAAGATAAGTACTATAGGTCACCTACTTAAGTGGATAGTTGAGCTGGCACAGTTTGATATTAAGTACAAGCCCAGATTAGCAATCAAGGGGCAAACCTTGGCGAATTTCATTGTAGAGTTCACAGGGCCCATGGGATAGGAAGCAGAGGCCACAAAGGGTCCGTATTAGGAATTATATGTTGATGGATCGTCAAGCGAGTGGAAGGCTAGGGCAGGAGTGCTTTTGATTAACCCGGAGGGACACAAAATCCTTTATATACTGAGATTTAGCTTTCAGGCCACAAATAATGAAGCAAAATATGAAAAATTGTTAGCAGGGCTCCATCTAGCAAGAGAGATGAGAGCTAAAAATTTAAGGATATTCAGTAATTCCCAGCTCATTATCTGTCATATATGAGGTGAATATCAAACAAGGGTTAAAAAATGGCCATCTACCTTTAGAAGGTTTAGGAACTGCTTGGCACTTTTTGGCATTACAAGGTCAATCAGATTCTAGAAGCTCAAAACACACATACAGATGTATTAGCTCGTTTGGCCACAACTAGGGATGCAGATTTCTTAGGGGTAATCCCAGTGGAGTTTCTTCCATTACCAAGCATGGATTAGAAGGATGCTGTGATGGCAATTGCCGTGGCACAGGACTCATGGATGGGTTTGATCATAGATTACCTACAAGATGGCAAGTTACCAGAAGACAAGTTAGAAACACATCATTTGCGAGCTTGAGTAGCCAGATATTGTATCAGTGATGACATGTTATATAAAAAGGGATTCTCAACTCCACTCTTAAGGTGCATAGATGGCTATGACTGTGACACTGTCTTGAAGGAAATTCATGCTGGCCATTGTGGAAATCATGTTAGGGGGCTATCTCTACCTCAAAAAGCACTCTGGCAAGGATTCTATTAGCCTACAATGAAGCAGGACAATATTGACTTTGTGAGAAAGTGTGACAAGTGCTAGAGGTTTGCCAAAGTCCTACGAGCTGCACCAGCCTACCTGCAATAGATGGTTAGTCCATAGCTCTTCATGATTTGGGGCATGGACCTAATTGGATCACTCCCGATAGGCCAGGGGAATTGCAAGCATATAGTAGTTGCTAATGATTATTTCACTAAGTGGGTAAAGGTAAAGGAACTGGCAGAAATCTCTTCATGAAGATTGAAAAGTTTGTATGGACCAATATTATTTGTAGGTCTGGAGTCCTTTAGCAAATTGTGACTAACAATGGGACCAAGTTTAATAGTGAGCAGTTCATCAAATTCTGTAATGATCTCAAAATTGTGAAGAGTTTCTCAATGGTAGACCATCCTCAAGCCAATGGACAAGTTGATGTTGTCAACAAGATCATTAAATAGATCTTGAAGACGAGGTTGGAGGCTAAAAAGGGAGCATGGATAGATGAGCTATAGAAGGTGCTTTGAGCTTACAGAATCACAGTTCGTAGCACTATAGGAGAAACTCCCTTTTCAATGGTGTATGAATTTGAGGCTATGATCCCAGCAGAATTTGAAGTGACTTCACAATGACAAGCTAAATTTAGTCTTGAGGATAACGATCAACTACTCACTGTAAACCTTGACCTTGCAGAAGAGATAATAGAAATAGCTTGCCTTCGGGTCACGACCTATCAGCAACGGGTTATGAGATACTACAGTCAGAAGGTTCGAGCTTGAAACTATAAAATTGATGATCTCGTACTATGCCTTATTCTTCTTGGAGCTCACAAGGCTAGTGACGGGACACTAGGTCTGAATTGGGAAGGCCCATACATAATCAAGGAAAACTTGGGAAATGGAGCTTATCACCTGATAAATATGAATGGGCCTGAATTTCCTTAAGCTTGGAATGCTGAGCATCTATGGCCATATTTTCAATAAAGATTTTAGCTTGCCCTTCTAATCCTATAATATTATTCAAAAATTAATAAAACCATTCAAAATTTTCCTTAAATTTTTACGTTTGTGTTTATTAATTTCTGAATAAAATCTTAACAAAGTATTATATAGGAAGTGAGCTAAAAAAAAGTCATGGAATGCTAGCTGAAGCGTGACCTAATGGGCATTCATTGCTAGCTAAGGCATGGCTTCATTCATGCAACCTACCTAGGCACTCGACTCATGTAAGCTGAGGCACATTTATGTGACCTACCTGGGTACTCGACTCATGCTAGATGAGGTGAATTCATGTGACCTACCTAGGCACTTGACTAGTGCAAGCTGAGGCGCATTCATATGACCTACTTAGGCACTCAACTCATGCAAGCCGAGGTGCATTCATACAACCTACCTGGGCAACACGTTGCTAGCTGAGGTGCATTATATGACCTACTGGGCAACAAGATTGCTAGTTAAGGTACATTCATATTAACCTAAGTGTTATCATTTATGACCTACTGGGCATTCATCTCAACAAATATCCATTCATCATGGTTTGCTAATAGAGGTATTATTTATGACCTATTGAGCATTCAATTATGGAAGTTAAGAAGAATAAAGCTAGAACATTATAAAGATTCATTAAAGAAAAACCTTCTTCAATGAGGTAAAATTACAGAAGAAAGTTCATAATTACATTAAAAATTAATTGGCTACAGTTATAGCTTAAGGAGTTTGGTCTTTAGAAGTTGCACTCTGGTGGACTGGAAGGTCTACATATAAGGCAAGCAAGTTATCCATCACTCGATCTTCAACAATCTCCCATGACCTACAAGCTATTCTTTCTTTGAATCATGCCCTCAGTAGGAGAAACTCCAACTGTGGAGCCCGTACCATTATTGGAAGAAGTAGCCTTTGCAACTTCATTGAAACCCTTTATGGCCTTAAGAACATCCCCACCAAAAAAGGAGAAGTCTATCTTCAGGTGTTGCTCCCACAAAGTGTACAAGAAGGAGGTGGTGGTTTCAAATATCACATTTTCTTCTGCTTTCACAGCCAGCATAGTAGTCTTTGCCTTAACCCGAGCGACCTCTTCTTTTTCCAGAGCAACTTCATCCCTAGTCACCTCATACTTTTTCTCAATGGCCTCAGCTCACTGCACTATCGCATCCAGTTCACCTTTTACTATTGTCAGCTTGTCAACTACTTTATTGAGGTCTAATGTAAGGCTAGATGTGACAGCCTTGTAATTTGCCACCTTACAAGACACAGTTTCCTTAGCTTCTTTTTTGGTGACCTTGGCATTTCTTGTTCTATCTTTTAGCTCCAACACCTCAATAGTTATAGCAGCCAGGATGTCCTCAAGTTTTTCCTTCCCTTACTCTTAAGCTAGGAGCCCGTCCCTCAGCTTTATTGCTCCCAACACACTCTGAAAAATCAAATGGTCAAGTCAGATTACAAAGAGGTAAAAGAACCAAGGTGAAAGGACTTTAGTTACATGCAGGCTATGATGAGCTACATAGCCTATCAATCCCTCACCCGAGAACTTCTCCGACTCCAATGCTCTAGTGTAGGGCCCTAGGATTAGCTCCACATTCCCTTAGAGGAATTCATAATACTCCCATGTCTTTGGGCCAAGACTAGCAGGTCACTCTTTGGTCTCGACCTCAAGTGCCACCTATTCTGAAGTGGTAACAAATCCTGAAAGAGAATAAGCTACATGTTCGTCAGGGGAAGGTGCCATAATGTAGTAGCCCTTAGGGAAGTGGTATGTTTCTGCTGTGCTCCTGATCTCATTGAGCTTGATGATTAAAGAATGGTGATTGCCCATAATACGACCTTGAGACTTTTAACTTCTAGTGACCTGCTAACCCTCATTGGGGTTAGGATGAGTAACAAATTTTTTAATGACCTCGCCACTCCCAGAGGCTACTTCATCTATGGTGCACACTAACTCCTCACTCTGAACTAGAGAATTAGACTTATCAACACTCCTTACTTGGTGACCTCGACATTTATGAGCTGCAGGCATCTACACAAGATGAAGGAATGGTTAGGTTACTGCAAGTAGACCATACCTAAAAACTAAGACTAATAGAGTTTCCTATGCAGCAAGCCATACATGCCTTGAATCACCATATCTAGGACCCAGACCATTGAAACATGAGGCTCGATCGACGAACCCATCAGGTCACTAAGCCTTGGGAAACAAAAAGATAAATCCAATAGTCTATGGCCTTAAAACCAACAGATAAAATTTCTATCAAGAAACAAGCACACACTACCAAACCATGCAACAAAATACCAAAAACCCATAGAGCCAGGTATTCACAAAAAGCAGAAGTTAAGAATCTGAGAAAGCTTACTATATTAAAGAAACAAGATGAGTTTTGAGAAGAAAATGGTAAGTAAGACTAGCCTCTAGCAATCCAAATGCTCGATTGTAAACTTGATGAAATAGAAAATTGAAGAGCGGTGGTGAACTTGAGAAATAAGTAAAAGGCAGAGAGTCAGTTTTCAAAAGTAACAAGTAAGAGGGGAAAAAGGGTTTTCTTGCCTTCTATAACTTGAATGGCTTCATCATTTGATTTAGAGACTAATCAACTGCCCTTGATCCAACGGTCTAATGAATAACAAAGCTTAGTCATTGCCATATTGACGACTATAGGAAAATGTGCATATTAAATGTGACAATGATGGTATGGGCAAACAAAATGATGGAATAGAAGTCTAAACCATAGCATGGCTGATCATAATCGCTAGCTCTTATGAGGAAACTATAGTTTCCAGTCCACAGATCACACTAAGAGCTGGGGGCTAATATTGTGGATATTTTTGGAACCACACAAATGGACTGGTAAAAGCTCAATGGACAAGCCCAGCTAATAAAGGCCTAGCTCAACTAGGATTGAGGTCATAGGAGCAAGGCATTAGGTCGCCAAATGTGAACTCAGGTTGCTATCCAACAAGGGTCAAAGTAGTAACCTTAGATTATTAAGGATGAGGTCTAGCCCGCAACGCAAAGCATGCCCTCCCAACTATCAATTCAGAGAAAACTATTCAAATTGCTTATTTAATAGGATTCCATTATTAACCATTATAACTAATTTATGATTCATTTCTGTTATAGAATACATTGTAACACCCCAACTACTATAAAAAGGGGGTTGAAATCATTGTTAAAGGACATAAGACAATACAAATACAATACTGAAAACTCAGTAAAATGCTGAGAAATAATATAACTGTGGACGTAGGCCTTGTATCTGGCTGAACCATGTTAAAAAGCTCTTGGTGTCCCCTATTCTTTCTCTCTTTCTCTCTCTTCCTTGCAAATTTGCCTTCACAAATTGCAATTTGGGGTTCTAGACTTAAGTTGACCGATTTTAGACATCAACATGAGTGTAGCCTTTTACTCTAAACTTCACTTTGGCTCCAATCTTCCTTTCAATGAGAAGAGAGAGGTAGTTAAAGGGAAAAAAAGGCAAAAGTGTTAAGTTATTTATTAGTCTCATATCAAATTACTGCTTGTTATCTCCAACATGCATATTAATAACTTTTTAAGGTCATAATTGTCTTGCTTTGTCTTCTACCATCTATGAATTATTGGCCTAATTGGTATCACTTTCTTTAATTAATTGATCATGAACTATACAAATTTTGATATGAATAAAGTGATACCAACCTTACTATATTATTGTGTTACATTGTTATTTTACTCTGCCTTTATTGTACGTTTTTAGATAAAAAGTAGACACATCTTTCAAAAATATATCACTTAAAGGATTAGTCTAATATCTGATTAACTAATAACTTTTCAACAGTAAAAATTACACACATGAGTTACAATGAATTAAAAGCTTGTGCTTGTGAAAAAATATTAGAAAAATGTAGGCTAGTTGACAAAGACAAAGATGAACTTGGAGTTGAATTGTTTTTGTCTAGTAAGATTGTAAGAGAATCACGATCTTTTGACATGAGACTAAGCCATCACCCTATTCAGATCTTAGCTATCATACAAATATGTTTCTTAAAATAAATGGGTATTTTTCATATAACTTAACCAAATATAAAATTGGACTTTGAACCTTTTGACCTCTTAGCTAGTTTAAAGGAAAGTATACTTAAACAAGTATACGAGTTTCATAACATCATATACAGTAAATAATAAATTATTCTAACAAAGTAAATTTAAACTAAAATAACATTCTTCAAAACATTCTAGATATACAAGAAAGAGCATAATAAGAAAAGCATTCAACTAGTCATGAGATCAACAAAAGTTCTAACACCTAACTTATAAATCAACTATTTATGCATAGTGTTATATAAGGAATCTGAATTGTATTTGAAGGGTTAGTAAATGACCCAAGTATGGCAAATATCTAGCATGTCTCTAGTTTGTGTCGCAAAGCGACTTCCTTAGCTCAAGCTTGCCCCTGACAGAGTGAGCTCGACCTTATCATCATGAAGAACCCAACACTTCCAAATCGAAGGAATCAACTAGTGAGGCGCGACCAGCGACTTGAGAGCTCGCTAGATAGAGAATCAAAATCACACTCTACCCAGTAAATACATAGGACCCACCTGCAAGAGGCAACTATAGTAGCCAAATTTTAGGACTTAGTTTGCCTGTTCAAGTCTTGTACATTAAATACTGATGTAATAGACTTACTGCATGTACAATTACATTTGTAACCTCCTCTCCTCTATAAATATGAGGAAGGAGCCCCCTGCAAGGGGAAGAGAGAAAACTGGTGTGCTGAAACTCTATAAAAATACCTTCTGAATAATACATTACCGTGGATGTAGGGTCTGGTGCTGCCTGGATTTAGCCGAACTACATTAAAAACCTTGTGTTCTCCTGCTGCTTTTCCCTCCTCTCTTGTATGTTTTGCTGATTTTCTGTATTTGAATCGATTAACAATTTAAGATCCTAAAAGAATCTCTCTGTTGGCTGGAGTTTGGCCCAATACCAAAATTCAATGTCAACACATAGTAAATCAAAAACCAATTTTGAGCATTATAATTATACTACATCTACTCTGCAATGTAATTCCTCATTCGTTCTCCCTTTATATTATCATTATCTCATATTAGATGTCTTAGTGGGTTTTCAATTTCATGTTCTTTCTCTATAAGCTCTCTATCAACTTCTAAAATAAGTTCTTCAATAGGATCAAGACCCATAAGGAAATTGTGTAGTATACAATATGCCAACATAATTTCATGTTGGATTTGGATGTCATATTATGCCTCTGTTCCACTTGTTATTATAGGAAATCTTTTTTTCAAAATCCCAAAAGCCCTTTCTATAAAAGTGCATAGTAAGAATGTTGCAAATTTAAATAATTCCTTTGAATTTCATGGTGGATGCTTGAGTATTCTTTGAGGTGATATCATGTACTCCTAAATGGAGTAATAAATTTAGACTTCAATGTGCACCCAATATCAATCAAATAAAATTTTCCCAAATCATTAAAATTATGATTTAGCTTGTAATAAAGGAAATTTTTTAAAAAATATTATATATATGAATAAGATATATTACCTTCTAGAACTCTAACTTCCTTATGCAAAGTCTAAAATTCTTGATTCTGTAACCGATCCTTCCCATCTCAGTAAAACATACATATCTCTTAAATCAAAAGAGCATGTAGTCAATATATTCACTGTCGGGTAACCTTTTCTCCTACGATATCTTGCTACATCTTCCTTTTGAACTTTCACAAGTACATGTGTTTCATTGATAGCACCAACATAATTCTATTTATTTCATGTAAATTTAAAATTAGTGGTTAAAAATTTTACCTTAATCAAGCTTAAAAAAATAATTTTACTAAAAAATAAGGAAAGAGTCTTCCCTTATTATCTAATATTTCTGAAGGGATTACATTTCTGTCTAGTTGTATTAAAAAAAATAATCCTCAAGTATTATAAGTGTTCTTATAACTTGATGGCAGTGATGACTGATGGTTTCACTTAAGCAAAGAAAGAAAAAGCCAATTGTTCAATTTCTAACATTATGTGCTAAAATATATAGAAATTTGGCCACTTATTCCTTAATACAATTGTATCTAGAGTCTTTAAGAAGATTGGTTGTTTTCAAAATATTAACAACATGACCAAAAGCATTAGGCCCCCATAAGAAAATGTCATAAGGTCTTTCAACAGTTTGTATTTGTTATATGTGAAAAATGACCTTGAAAGCACGTAAGCCCCGAGCATGCCAAAGGCACTCAACGAGCTTCACTTCGCCCATCAGAAAGTGACACAACGAAGTAGTCCCGGCACTATCCCGCAAGGCAAGCCTTACCTCGTGAGGTAGCGACCCAACGATCCAATGAGAAGGTCACAAGACCCACTCGCCAAGAAGTCGATCACCTTGTTCAAGCCTGATATCTCGCTACAACAATCTCCATGACGCCCCCGAGCTAAGAATTCCCACTCAAAATGCCCAGCATTTCACTTGGCGCAGCAGACACTGATAGGCTCAGGTCTACAGCCAACCTAAGGAGACCACCCTACAGCCTATATCCTATAACGGCTAGTTTATAGTCTTTTACTATCTTTTCTCATTTATATCTTGATGTAACATAATTGTAGCTTGTAATTAATGCATGTAACTTCTCCTTCCTCTATAAATAGGATTGCATTGTAAGAGAAGGGGGAGAGGCTGAACCTTGTAAGTAGAAGCTCTGCAAGAATCACTTTCCAATATAATCACTACCATGGGCGTAGGTTCTAATGATATCTGGATTTGGCCGAACCATGTTAAACCTTGTGTCTTCTTCTCCACTCTTCCTTTCATCCCTATTTATTTTGCCATCCTATTACATTTGAATCGGGTACAGGTTAGAGATCCCAAAGAATCCCCCCCGTTGGCTAGAGTTTGGAGCATAATCAAAATCTGATGTCAACATTTTGGGCCGTCTGTGGGGATCTCACCTATTCTAGTTTGTTTTTGCTGCAATGGCTAAGGGAAGAGTCACTAGAGCCTCAAGTGCGCAACACCATACTCTAGATGGTCATGTTTTGATAACAGACTCGTCTACCATTCCTGTCGTCAGAACAGCTACTGGTCTCCCTCCAACCAGCTCGGCGCAACCAGCTCTTGCTGCTAACTGCATCAACGGACCGTATGCTTGGCCCCGATATTAGGAGAAACTTGAGCTTATAATGGGGGAACTGACTAAAGCAGTCGCGTTGTTGGCATAAAATGTGCAGAGACAAGCTAAAACCCAACACCTGAGCTATCTAAACTAAGGCAATACCTAAGTTCGCTGCTTGTAGGAGCAGACCCTAAGTCGTGACCCTCAAGACAATGGAGACCAAAGTGTCCAGTGATCACCCAGCTAGCACTTTGGGGAACGGGACTCGTTAGTTGGGGAGCTGTTTCAGAAGATGGTTCAGTTGGAAGAATGCCTCCGAGCCCTAGGTGATCAATCTCGTTGCGAGGAGTGATCGCCACTTTCTGAGGAGATCGAAGCTCGAACTCTCCCTCTCAAGCTTAGAGTCCCTGTGATCCTATTGTATAATGGAGATTTAGACTCGTATGATCATCTGGATGCATTCAATATTCAGATGGATTTGCAAACAACTGACCCCCTGGTTAAGTGTTAGGTTTTTCTAGCTACATTGGGAAACGTGCCTCAAGCCTGGTTCAAAATCCTTTTGGCTCGCTCAATTAGTAGTTGGAAAGACTGTCAATAGAAGTTCATTAGCCAGTACCGAGCACTGAAGAGACAGCTTGTGCCCCCTTATCATCTCGTTATGGTTTTTCAACGCAGGCATGAGTCGCTTAAGGATTACATCGCTAGATTCAGACTCGAAGCTAATTCGGTGGAGAATCCATCCGAAGAAACCATGCTAGCCACCATCTCCGTGAGACTTCGCAAAGATGGAAAGCTATACAAGAGTCTATATAAGTCCCCGGTGAAGGACCTCACTGAGTTTTATGAGCGAGCTGCCAAGTAGATCAAATGGGAAGAGAACTTTAGCTCGGAAAAGTCTGACAAGAAGGATGAAAAGGCTAACTCCTCTCGTGGCAAGTGGAGGAGTGACATGGATCAAAGTGACCCCTTCGCCGAGTGGGCGGCCAAAAAGCCCAAGGGTGGATGACCCCAATATTCGGATCGCTATGAACAGTTTAGCATCCTATCAAACTCCCAAGATAGGATCTTTATGACAGAAAGGGACAAGGAAGATTTCGGGGTACCCCCGCCCTCCAATACCCCTTACAGACGGAGAAATCAGGAAGAGTTTTGTGCCTTTCATAATGAGTCTGGTCATGGCATAATAAATTGTCGGACCCTTAGAGAGGCAATTGAGGACCTGATCAGAAAAGTGCGTCTAAGGGAGTACGTGGTACGACCCCCAAGACAACTACCCCAACCTTCTCAATGCAATACCAACCAAGAACCGGGGGGCTCGATCTGAGTTATATTTTGATGTTGTATTTCAAATTTTGGGGCAAATGCAATTGTCATACCCTTGATTTTGTTGAAAGTTATTTGCCAATTGATTTAATGTCATTCATTTTGCCCCTTTTCGCTTCTGAGTGATAGCAACAACCGCAGCTCTCATATGGCTAATTTCCCTAACTTCACAAGGAATTTTTTACGCCAACTGTGACCTTTGGTCTAGTTGAGGCCCCCTGGAGCTCATTCTAGAGAAGAATTGATGAACATTTAGCCAATAAAGCTGCAACCTTGTTGAGGTGTGAAGACTCTCAAAACATACTCATTTAGCCAGTAGAGCTATGGGCTCGCTGAGGCGTGGATATGCTCAAAACATACTCATTTAGCCAGCACAGCTTCGTGCTCACTGAGACATGGAGACGTTGAAAATAAACTCATTTAGCCAGTACAGCTTCATGCTTGTTGAGACGTGGAGACGTTCAAAATAAACTCATTTAGCCAGTGCAGCTTCGTGCTCGCTGAGACGTGGGGACATTTAAAATAAACTCATTTAACCAGTGTAGCTTCATGCTTGTTGAGGTGTGGAGACACTAAAAAACACTCACTGTGCTAGTGCGGCTTCATGCTCGCTGAGGTGCGAAGGCACTTTTAAACACTCAATGCTAGCATGACTTCGTGATCACTGAAGCGTAAAAGAATTGATGAATGAATTATTTGCCTAAGGCAACAGAATTATCTCAGCCACAAAATTAGCCCGGACGTGAGACTGCTTGATACCAACTTTGTAGCTATCATGCAAAATCATTTATTCAACTGGTCTCGAGGTTGGCCAGGATGCGGGATTGCTCTAATTCGCAGCTCACTTGCGACCAAGTGCTCGCGCCTCTCACACAATCTTTCAGATATATCACTCAGATTGATCAAACAACATGCGCATGAGAAACGACAATAACAGGCAAAAAATGCAGAAAGGCAATTTTACCTGTCACGAAAGACGTGGCTTAGTACGGATGAAACAACAGTCTCGGGAAAAGGCCGATGATTCAAGAACTGAAAAGTCTTAACTCCCAGCCCACAGAGCGAGTTGCGAGTTGGAGGGCTTATGTTATATGTGAAAAATGACCTCAAAAGCTCATAAGCCCTAGGCATGCCAATGGCACTCAGTGAGCTTTGTTTTGCCCATCAGAAAGTGGCATAATGAAGTAGTACCGGCACCATCCCATGAGGCAAGCCTTGCCTCGCTAGGCAGTGACCCAACAATCCAGTGAGAAGGTCACAAGACCCATTTGCCAAGAAGCCGATCACCCTGCTTAAGCCCGATATCTCGCTACAGCAATCTCCATGATGCCTCCGAGACAAGAATTCCTGCTCAAAACACCTAGCATTTCATTTGGTGCAATAGCACCAGGCAGCAGATGCCAATAGGCTTAGGTCTATAGCCAACCTAAGGAGACCACCCTACAGCCTACATCTAACAACGACTAGTTTTTAGTCTTTTACTGTCTTTTCTCATTTATATCTTGATGTAACACAATTGTAGTTTGTAATTAATGCATGTAACTCCTCCTTCCTCT
>JANHAO010017151.1:0-14083 GCA_026873985.1 Saraca asoca
CCCCCTTCCTTACCCCTTTTTTGGCCCCCACCCACCACCCGTTAACCCTTCCTTTTTAATTTATTGTAAGAAGGCAGGGGAAGGGCCCCCTTCCCTCCCCCCCCCCCCCCCCCCTTTTTATTTTTACCAAGTTCCAACCATGTAAACAACCATTAGAGTTTCGTTATGACTCTTTTGTCGACTAGTGGTTGGCCTAATCTGGCAGAGGTCGATCGGTCCCTCTACAGGAAGTCAAGATGACATCTTTTCCCATAAGTATGTTGGGAATCTTCATCGGTACTTGATTTGGAAGGATTGAGATGGGTCTTTGTTTAGCGGCCGAAGGGGAGATCGCTTGCACTTCATCCTTCCTTTGCACTGGCCCCCCTTAAAAAAGAGTAAGTGGAGGATGTGTTGAAACCTAAGCAAGCATTTAGTAACCCAATCTTAAACTTTTCCCTGACCTTTAATCTACCACCTCGTGACCTTATCCTACGTTGGCATTGAGCCACTTATGCGGCCTTCACGCATTCAAACTCACCATTATGGTCAACATATTGACTAGGCATGAATTACCTTAACACACTAACTTTTAGTGCTTGCCTAGTATTAAATCCTCTTAATTACCCTGTTACTTGTGCAGAAGTCCTCATACCACAATCCAAATTAGATTGCAAAAGCCGAAAGCACTATCGTTAACACCACCAAATCTCAACTCTAAGTGCTTGTCTACATGTCACTTAGGAAACACAATTAACGTGTCTATTACATCCCACCCATATCCATATTTTTCTTTTCTTCGCGAGTGTCAGTATTGAGTTTCATGTGTTATATTCACACCTCCGTCCACTTGTTAAATTCATTCCTCTGTCAAACATATTCTTAATAGAATATGCTGAACTTAAATAATTTATAAGATTTTAAATTAGAACAAAAGTTAATGTAATTTTAAAAAGTGTATTTTTCTCAAAATATATATATATATATATTTTGACATCACAATTTTTCAAAGAAAGAATTATTCTAGTCAATACATCATAATGCAATATATTCTAATCAAAGTCTTTGCTAAAGCATTAAATTTTCAAATTTCTTTTAGTTTGTAATATGGAAAAGAGCATATATTGAACTGTCTGGTCCATAAATCATCTCTATACAATTCTCCATTTTTTTTTTTTTTCCATATTGAGGGTAAACCGTAGACCTTTGTGTCTGACGTGGACCTTGCAAATAAAGGCTTATAGCTTTCAAAAAGGGATAGTGTAAATGACACCAAATCACGTGTTTGGTGCTGAAGCAAATAAAATAGATGTGTGCAATCATACGTTTGGAACCAGAGCTACAATTGAATTTAATTTAATTTAAATATAAATAAATCAATTCATTTATATATAAATCAATTTTAATATTTAAAACTAATTTTAAAATTATTACTTCAGTTGATTTATAAATGGTTTCTTTTATTTGAAATATATTAAATACACATGAAATAGTATAATTATAAATAAAATAATATAAGAATAAAATTATTGGTATAACATATAATTTATGTCAAAAAGAAAAAAATTTAGTTAAAACAAGTTCTATAAATGAATTGAATTCTTAATTCTTAAGTTATCTAAATTTTACTCATCTAAGCAATTTTTTAAAATGATTTGATTTATAAAATAATTGAATTTTTGTTTTGTTGATCTGTCAAAGCGTGTGTGGGAACAAGAGCACCATAAGTCAAATAACAGCTAGCGTTGAATTAGAAATTTAGAACACAAATACACAAGGCAAAGCAGTATACAATTTGAAATATTAAAGACAAAGGTCTCTGTTTTGGCGGTTTCATCTTGGTTTTGGGAAGTTTATTCATTACCTTCCTCAGTACCTTCTTGTTTTTTCTTAGATTACATCGCCGGCTCCCCTTTTTCTCTCTCTCTCTCTCTCTTGTTTTCCTAGAAAATCACCCAAAATCATTTTCTTGGGATAGAAATTTTTTTTTTCTTCTCCCGTTCATCTCTTCTTTGATTATCTTCCTTGTTGTCTTTCCTATTCATCTTCTTCTTGGGAAGCATTTCTACTAAATGGGTTTAATCAGTAGTTTGTTGGGTGTTATTGGATTCGCCATAGGAATTCCTGCTGGCCTCTTGGTTGGTTTCTTCCTCTTCATCTACTCAGAACACAAAGAAGTGAAGGTAACTTAACATTGTTGCATGCGTTCAATTTCGATGCAAATAACTTCTTTTGATCACTGAAATGGGAACTGAAGTTGGGTTCAATTTTGTGCTTGGAATGTTTGATTTTGCAGGAGCCAGATGTCAAACCACTTAGAGAATTGGGTCCAAATGCTTTGCAAGCTGTTATTCCTGAAATTCCATTGTGGGTGAAAAGCCCTGATTATGAAAGAGTTAGTATGATCTTCGTTTAGGATTTCTGTTCTTGTTTTTACCAATCTTGATAGTAGTTTGAATACTGTTTTATTGAATATTGGCATGCCTTATTCTGCAGGTGGATTGGTTGAATAAATTTTTATTAGATATGTGGCCTTACCTTGACAAGGTAATTTCTTTAACCTGTATGGATGGTTTGTTCTTTTTATTAATTGATTCTTCATTTATATTCCTTCTTATTTATAGGCAATTTGTGGTATGATAAGAACCACAGCAGAGCCAATATTTGGAGAATATATTGGGAAGTATCAGATTAAATCAATTGGATTTGAGAAATTAAGCCTTGGTACCCTTCCTCCTACTATCTGTGGTAAGTCCGTTCACAATTTTTTTTAATCTGCTGTTTCAAGGCTTGGAATATTTGCTTTAGCTGTGCAAACTTCCTCTCAAATTTCTAATTTGACTTTAAAAAAAAGAAGAAAAGATGCACTATCCTACAAGAGTCTTCATGTTGAAATATGGCCACTTGGAATGGTTTATTCCAGAAGTGCATTTGCCACAGGAGTTCTTCTTTGCAAACCAATTTAGTATTTGCAAAAAAAGGATGAGTAAGAATATTTTTGTTACATTTAGATCTTTTAAAGTATGATGCACTTCGGTAAGTAAAAACTAGCTGTGAGGTGTGCTTGAATTAAATTTATTTCCTTCATTATTTCACATTGTTGAATGTTTACTTTTACACACTTGCAGGTATGAAAGTCTATGAGACAAATGAAAAGGAGCTAGTTATGGAACCAGTAATCAAATGGGCTGGCAATCCCAGCATAGTGGTGTTTTCGAATTTGTTGTCTCTACGAATCACAGTTCAGGTCAGATGATTGAAGCACAATCTTAAATGGTAATTTTTCATTTTAGTTCCTTCAAAATTGATCCTTTTCTTCATGAATTTGACAATGCTTTTTCTCAGTTGGTAGATTTACAAGTATTTGCTTCCCCTCGGATAACTTTAAGGCCATTAGTACCTACATTTCCATGTTTTGCAAACATTGTGGTGTCTTTGATGGAAAAGGTATAGTAAACGTTATGGTAAAGCTTTGTTTCATTTCTTGCTTTTTTTGAGACAAGTGGTGTGGAGTAACCATTTCTTATGTGATAATTATTGTGTTCAACCCGCAGCCCCATGTAGATTTTGGAATGAAATTATCAGGAGGGGACATCATGTCCATACCTGGCCTTTATAGATTTGTTCAGGTGCAGCCCTGGTAATTCTTTTTGCTTATGATAGTGGTTATCTGTTCTATAAGTCTACTAAATTAATCAAATGATGGGAGATCAATGCTTGTTTTTATTTTGATTTGTCTCAAATTTTTATTGGATTAGGATTTTAGTAGTAGAAAACTTTCTTATGATTTACAGCATCTTGTTTGTATCATTCTTTGTACAACAAGTAACTGGATTGATTAATATAATTATACATACTGGTTAGTGTTAGGAATTTGCTAGCATTAGTTTGTGCAGAATATTGTGCACATTTAATCTTAAGCTCTATAGTGGATTACTTGATCTTACTGGCCTTTTCATGAGCTTTAATGAGGGATGGATTGTTTGATCTTCAGTTCACACTGTTCTTTTTGTGTTTCTTCACTTTTTCTGCAACATTGTTTTTCAGACGTTTCCTGCAACATTGGGTATTACAATTTAATTAGACTTGACTGACTTAATTCCTGCTCACAGGAAACAATCAAAAAGCAAGTTGCAAACCTCTATCTCTGGCCTCAAACCCTTGAAATTCCAATTCTTGACGAATTACAGTAAGTTTATATGAAAAGATAGTTCTATGTGCTCACAAGTGTCATTTGTAGCAGGTACATGAGTGAATAGTGCTCCCTGCTTTTCTTCTGCATTTGTAATGGCATTACACTTTAGATGTAATTTTAGATACAATAAGCATTTGAGCTTAAAATATGTAGTATATTATTAAGGTTTCATTTCACTAAAACTTTCTGTTTGCATTTTGGAGATTAATAGCTTCATAATTGGTTTTTGCATCCCTATAGGGTGATGGTAAAGAGGCCTGTTGGTATACTGCATGTGAATGTGGTCCGAGCACTTAAGCTTTTGAAGATGGATTTGCTGGGAACTTCTGATCCTTATGTTAAACTCAGTCTGACAGGAGATAAACTTCCTTCAAGGAAGACCACTGTCAAGAGGAAGAATCTGAATCCTGAGTGGAATGAGAAGTTCAAGCTAGTTGTAAAGGACCCTCAATCTCAAGTCCTCCAATTACAAGTCTATGACTGGGACAAGGTTTTCCTGATCTTTAAACTTAGATACTTGATAAAAATAGAGAAAACTAATAAATTTGTTTTTCAAAAGAGTAAAGTTCCATTTGTTTTGTCAAAAGACATCTTCCATAGGAAAATCTTATTTACATATGTAAAAGTAAAGGATTTTATGCAACCTATGTGCTTTATGATTAGCAAAAATGGTGCAGGATGCTATAGTAATGGGGGAAAAGAACTTCTGCTCTAAAGGAGATATTATTTTCCACCACATTTCTGACATGTAATATTGAACAAATAAAGCATTTTTTATGATCTTAAATTTTTGTAACTATAATCATAAGCAAATGAGAGATTTTCCAATGAAAGATGTTTTTTGACAAAACAAATAGAGTCTGTTGACATCAAATTAGTTCTGAAAGTTTTATTTAGATCAATTTAGTATCAACTCCTTAAAAACAACATTAAGTTAGTAGTAATACTAATTTGATATCAGTTTAATCTTTCAAAAATGAATTTGGTAGTTTACTCTTTAAAAGACGAGTAATTTAACATTTTCATCCTCCAAATATACCACTAATATGCTTTGGAAACACTTTTAATTTAAAAATTAATAACCATATTGTGCAACTACTACCATCTTTCTGTGATTTAATTTTTATTGCAGTCCATTTTAGTTTATTGATGAAATGAAATTAAGTCAATGAAAGACACCCATGAGTTTTTTTGGTTGCAAGATTGTCTTGGGGTTTGAGTAACTATCTATCAAACAGAACACATGGATATATTTGCTTAATAATCATGAAGTTCATTTTCAGACTAGTTTTTTTTCCTTTTTATTTCTTTTCACAGGTTGGTGCACATGATAAGCTTGGGATGCAGTTAGTGCCCCTTAAGCTTCTTTCTCCCTATGAGACAAAGGAATTTACACTTGAATTACTCAAGGACACAAATATTGAGCCTCCGAACAAGAAGCAAAGAGGGCAACTTGTGGTGGAGTTGACTTTTGTTCCTTTCAAAGAAGACAGTATCAAGTTTGGTGGCGGGCCTTCAGAGTGTTATAGCAGAAAGGAAAGTTTAGTTGATAGGTTATCTGATGATGAGAATCAAGGTGCAGGTTTGCTATCAGTTTTTATTGAGGGGGCTGATGAGGTAGAGGGGGAACATCACAACAATCCATATGCATTGCTTCTCTTTAGAGGTGAAAAGAAAAAGACAAAGGTAAACCTTCCCACTTAATTACTATGAATTCATACTCCTACGCAGACAAAAGCTGGTTGTATAATTCGACCACTCACAATCAGACACAGGTTGTGAGTGTCAAGAACGAGCAACCAGAGCCTATTGGGGAAATGGGTGATGTGATTTATTGGGATTCGAATTCTTGAATACTTTTAACATCATGGCTCTTGAACTACCTGATCAGTAGTATTTATGTGTGGTTTTATAGACTAATACTACTTGCATACAATCTTGTTATATTATCTTTCACAGTTGTATGCATTGTCCTTCACAATTATATGCATGATACAATTTGAATTAAGTTGGCCACACTTGGTTTAACTAAGTGAGGCCAATGTGAGCCACAATGTGACAAATATTGTGTACGCAAGAAGTACTTTGTAGTTTTACATTTAGTTGACAGATAACTTACTCTAGCTTTAATATTTCTGCAGATGATCAGGAAAACTCGTCAGCCTCGTTGGAATGAAGAATTTGAATTTATGCTTGAGGAGCCACCTTTACATGAGAAGATACACATTGAGGTTATGAGCAAACGGAGAGGATTTAGTTTTCTTTCAAAGGTCTACATTTTCATTTCTTTTGCCTCATTCCAAGTCTTTCACTTAGGAGTTTGTTCTGTTTTTCTCCATATGATGTTTCATTGAAGATTCTCCTCTGATATGCAGGAATCTTTGGGGCATGTGGAGATTAATCTTAATGATGTGGTGCACAATGGTCGCATTAACGATAAGTTCCATCTAATTAATTCGAAGAATGGAGTGATACAAGTTGAGATTCGATGGAAAGTGGTTTAAAGAACTGCAGACAAACTGAAAAATTGGTTTTTACCATCTTGGTTTTCTTTGTATTTTCCTACAGAATTAGGATTTTTTACAGCATAGCAAAGCAGAAGAGGAAAAGGAAATTGTATGGATTTGCATTTACAGTGAAATGGATCCCAAATCGGTTGTCAAGTTTAACTATATCCCTTCTTGGTGTTTGACTACTGTAGTTTTAGGAATTGTTATTAGTTATAAAGTAGGGGTACGGTACAAGTATTAGATATGATATAATGAGTACGAAGATATGACAATTTTTCAAAAATAAGAATACGAATACGTTAGAGTACATAAAAAATATATATAAATTTTATATAGGAACATTAATATTTGAGAATTAGAAATATACATTTGTCATTAATATGCATAAAATAGCATTAAACAAAAAATTCTTATAACCAATGACATTTAATCAATTTACAATTATTACATGTCTAAAAGCATAATCAAACTATCAATTATAGTTTAAATATATATGAAGATTAGAATTATTTACATTCCTAACTATTTATTCTGCATCAATAATTTAAAAAATTAATCATAATTTAAAATATTCAGGTTCTGACTCTTCTTTTGTACGAATTTAATTATGTTGATGGTCAATTGATGATGATTAATCGATATTTAATACTAATGTGATACAGACTCATCTTAAAAAATGATGAATCATGCTTCATAGATTATTAATCATAACTACAATTAAGTAAAACAATACTAAATTAGAAATAATGCAGTTAGAAACTAAGTTATCACTTTGAATTTGTCAAAAATGTGGATGTCTCAACCCAATTCCTTAACGTGACAATTAAAACAACTAATATAAGACAAAACATTTAAGTGTTGCTTAGTTAGGGAACTTCAGGACTTGGTAACAAAAATAAAAAATTAATTTTTTATTAAATATTTGATTCATGTGTAATGAAATTTATTACTATTACTTAATTTTAACAAATTCCTCCTATTTAAGAACATTTCTCCCACTAAGATTTCAAATTACATTATTTATCATAAATAAAAAAAACACTCCTTTCTCTATCTCCTCTCACCTCGCAAAACTCTGATCATCTTAATCAATTATTACTTACTCTTATTAATTACCATCTATCACCACCTTCCGTTATTAGTCATTGTCCACCACCAACTTTTGCTGTTGATCGTCACTACTATCATTATTAATTACTATCTACAACCGCATTCTGCTATTAACTATCGCCTAATATCACTATCAACATTAATCATTACCCATCACTATCTACAACCAATGACCATCATCATTTGTCATTGACCATCACCTACCACCATTAACCACTATCCACTATTATCTATCATTGTTGATCAACATTCACCATCACATATTACTGTTGACGGCCATCATCACTTATCATTGATAACCATCGTCTACCACCACTTGCTGTCATTGATCACTACTTATCATCATTTATCACCGTTGATCATTATCCATTATTATTGACTATCACTCAGCTAAAAATAAAAAAGAGAATGATAAATAATGTGATTTCATTCATTGACTGTATCAAACAAATCAAAAAATAACATCATTATCTTTACTCCTTATTTAATTTCATTCATTTTTCATTTTTATAAATTTAAACAAACGCTTCGTTGATAAGTTTATGGCCACAAATTGAAAGAAACATAAGATTAAAACATTTGAAGCAGCTGTTGATAATACCAGAAAGGGTAGTGAAATAATGTTTTTGATAAGAAAAATGTTAATCACATACATAAATTTTTACACACTCTTTTAAGTTTGAATACACAGCAAGATTGAGTTAATTAAATCCCATCACATACTCGAAGCATGTGGGAGATTAGTATTATATTCTGTATACAAGTATATGAGAACTAATTTGACAAGTTGTTCATGAACGCTGCATTACTCCTTTGGCAACATACACCCAATTTACCATATAAATAAATCTATTTGTTAATAAATGGTAGATGTTGCATTACCCTTTGGCAATAAATGGACGTGAGATTCTCACGTTGCAATAAACACTCAATTTGTTATATAATAAATCCATTTGCATATTTAAAATACACATGAGATTTTCACTTATATATTTTATATTGTGTGGATATCGAACCTTCAACTAATTAGTTTAAGAAGTTCTGATATAATATCAAGTGTTAATCATCTTCAAAAATTTAAGTTCTTATAAAAAAAAGATTAGAAATGATTTTATTGTAATTCTAATGTCTCTCACCCATAGCTTCTCACAAGAAAAAAAAAGTTTAAAAATAATTTTATTATAATTTTAACATCTTCCATTCAGACCTTTTCATGAGTAGGTGGTATCCACCTGCTTGAAAGAATATAAAAAATATTTCCAACTAAATTTTATTAATGGTAAACCCAATATAAAAATATTAAATTCCTTTATAACATTTTGGAAAATGTAAAAATAATTTTGCGGACCAAACACTCGATGAACATCATAGCTTCTTTGACCCAAGTTTTTTATAAAAAATTTAACCTTTTATGATAAAGTCTGACGCAAGAATTTTGTTTTTTTTTTTTTTTCATAAATCTTACAAAACATATATTTGTGATTGCGTCACGTACCAAGCAAATCCCTTCAACAATGGATTTATCATTAATGTTAGGAAAATGTTGTAGGTCATTCTTAGATATAGATGCCATGAAAGAATATGAATCATTTTAAAGAAAAGTACAAATACATGTTTTACGGAATTTATGAAAAAAAATTGTAATTTGTTGTAATTTTTGTCATAATTTTTTTATTAGAAAGTTAAAATTTTTGCAGATGAAATTGGCAAATTGTAAATCTTTTATACTTATCACACCGCCTGTATGTTCAAAGTTGTAATTTCATTTTTTTTTTTTAAAAAAGTTGTAATATCATTTATAAAGTTGACTAAAAACTCAAAAAGTTACAATGTATTTAAAAAAAATTGTACTCTCCTAATATATAATTATAATTACAAGTACCTACTTCAGTTTGTAAAATCACCTCCCCTAAGTAGGTATTTAATTAGGAGGATTTTTATATTTTCATAATTTTTTTTTGTAAAATATCAACACCATTCCTTTGTATCATAATTAAGTGTTTCATACCAGCACCACAAACCAAGCAAATTATCCGATTAATTATTATCAAAATAATTAATTTAATTCCCAATCAATCTCTAATGTATTCATATTGTTGCATCTCCTTTGTTGAAGATATAGAATTTAGAAATTCTTTTGGTCTATCGTCAAGGAAATCAATTGCAATAATATCATCATCAAAGAATCCTTTCTCCTGATCTGTGATTATGTTTAATCCACTTAATCCACTGACCCCAGACCTTCGGATTTCTTAGCTTACACATAGACTTTTAGATTTCTGACTCCACAACAATTCTCGTTGTGCGTTGATGACCGCCGACTCTTCTGACCCCATTTTTATGTACCACATATCGAAATTTGTGATGAAATTCAATAAATAAATATATTTGAACTCAAACGAAATATAATATAAAAATTAAATATAAAAAAAATTATGTGATATTAATTTAGAAGAAAATATATATGTAGATTATTTTTTTTCCTTTTTGAGGATATTTATATAATTTTTATTAAAATAACTTGTTCAATACGAATAGATAAACAAATGATTATAATTTTTAAATTTTTATCTTCGCATTAATATATTATGGTGCCTTAAAAATCTTCTGAACTAGAAAAAAAAAACCTTAAATTAACTTAGAAAAAATATATTTACTTGTACTATTAGAGTTTTGACTTATAAGACTTTTTAAGGAGGAGTGTCTAATGATCGAGGTAGATATCAAGGCACTAGTTTAGATGATCAAGTGTGTGGCCAAGAGCCTCTCCTATACACTCAAGAGCCTGTAACGAAACTTTTAATTATAAATAAAAGAAGTAATCCCTCTTCAATTAAAATATTAACCCTTAAAATTTATTCGTACTTGATCAAATTGCATAAACACATCATGTTTACCAATATAAATGACTTGGTTGCCTTCATATGTGATTTAGTTGCTTAAATGCTATGTGATTTGTTACTTATTGATGCATCAATGTGATGTAAATTATGGGTATTACCTATTATTTTCAAAGCTAAGATGGTGTATGATCAATTGATTAGCTTATTCTCAGGTACTAAGTGACTAAGAATTGAGTAAAGAGACTAAGTGTCACACATTCTGACAATCAAACTACCGAACTGTGACATTTTGATATTAGAGCGTGGTTGAGATCATGCTTCTTTCTTTTCACTGTACCCTTTCAATATGTCATTATGTCGAAGAAAATGACGTTCGCTAAATGCTTTGATGCAATTATAGTTTCAATTAGAAATCTCAAAGGAGTTACTAAGGCTGTAAGAAACTTAGAAAGCGAAGAGATTCCTAAACTCTTTCAAAGTGCCAAAAATTGGGAATTTCTTCGGCACAAAGTCTTGAATCTAAGCTAATGCAACAGTTGAAAGCATAGGGACTAGTAATGCTCCGTAGATCAGTGAACAGCTTATTGTTATTGAGAACCCTTAAAAGAATTTGGGAGATGCTATGAAAAACCTTACTAATGAGGTGAAAGATGTTGTAGCAACTTTCCTTGTTGAGATGAATGACAAAGAAGCCTCAATGAATGTATGATAATGGTTATTGGGAACGATTCACAAAAGAGTGGTACCTTAAAGCAAATAGGAAAGGTGAAAATCCTTGAATCAAGGCCATATACATGGGAAAGAGATGTACAAAAGCTCCAAGAATTTTGTGTTCCATATGGACTAATATTTCAAAGCAGCTGGCATTACTTTTGATGAAGCTCAATGGAACCAAGCTACCATATTGCTCATAGACAATGCTAAGGTCTGGTGGAAGACTAAGTACTAAGAGATTCAGAAGGGAAGGTATCGCATCAATACTTGGAAAGAGCTTAAGCAAGAACTTAAGGTGCACTTTTATCCTAAAAATGTTGATTATCTGGCCTAACATAAATTGAGAGAGTTGAGATAGATAGGATCAGTTTAGGACTATGTGAAAAAGTTCACAATTATCATACTATATATAAGGGGCGTGACTGAAAAGGATAAGCTGTTTAGTTTCATTGATGATTTATGGCTTGAAGTTACTATGGAACTCCAAAGGAGAAAAAGTCAAAGCCTCATGGAAGCATTGACTGCAGTTAAGCGCTTGTTTGACTACGACATTAGCTTTCCTAGCTTAATGTCCTATAAAGGGGCTTCAAATACTACCAGTGCTAGCTAGTCAGGCAAGGGTGGTAAATCCAAGAGTGGGATAGGAGATAATGGAGTGTCTTCCTACTTGCAAGTTTTAGGATCTTCCTAGACATCCATTAGCAAAGGGAAGTCTAAGACCCTAGTCTATTTCTTATGCAATAGTCTAGATAGAGTAGCAAAGTGTCCACAAAAAGCTATCCTAAATGTCTTACAAGCTAAGCTTCAAGATGAGGCACAATGAGGCGACTATGGTAGTAATGAAGGTTTTGATGGGGAGAATACGTCTTGCACTAGGATCAATGCAATTCAATTCCCAGAGTCCAATGAGTAGTGAAACAATAATAAAGTAGGTAGATCTCATCTGTACCAAGAGTTTATATGTGTAAGTTGTGTAGGTCCAAAGGTACTAGCCCACATAGTAACAATGAAGATAGTAAACGAGGCACATCAGCAAATATGTGCTAAACAAACAAATCCTTTTAAGGAGGAGTCTATAGAGAAGCTGGAGGGCGTAATGTGTGTTTAAGGAGCAGCTGTCTAACATATACATTTTATTATATCTTCTTGTGATGTTCTTGCATGCAGAGACATTTACTTAGTCATGAGGATCAACTTGTAGCAATGACTTAAGCTTACATTACTTTGAGAGTACTAGAGTTTAGTTAGAAGAGAAGCTTGTGGCAATAACCTTGGAGAGCACAACCGTGTGCAAGCTAGAACAAGAGTGATAGATAACTCTTCGTTCAACCTTATCGACCACGGTAGGGGGACGCCATCAAGGTGTCAAGTTTGTGTTTGAATAGTTGTGTTGTTCGAGTAGTAGAGTACTTAGCAAAGTATGATAGATTGTCGAAACCACGCGAGCAAATTTGTCAGCAAGAAATGAGACTTGCAAGCATGTCATGTTTTATCAACAGGCAATGATACTTGTACTCAAACAATGCATGAGACTAATGTTTCTTACATTGGTGGAATGAGATATTGGATGTGAGGCATGTCAGTAGTAGGTGCACCCAAATGCTTAACTCATACTCGGCTACAAAGACAATTATCTTAAGATTTATAAAGACAACTCCTTTTTCGTTGCCAATAACAAGTCAGGGAGACAAGTAGAAGAAAGTCAAAGAAGAGCACATTGAAGACTTCCAAGAAGCAGTGTTAGACTAAAGTGTTGAAAACAAAACATTGACAAAGTAAAGAGACAAGCAAAGAAGAAGGGGAGGGAGAAGCTCAGGAGGAAGTAAACTAAAGATTCTTTCAAGGTTGTGTCAGATTGAATTGTCAATAAGGGTATCGATGTTTTCAGGTGGAGGGAAATGTCATAAATTAGGACTTGTGATCAAATTTGACAAATAAATATGCTCAATTCTAATGAAAATTGGCACAAAAATCAAGCATGAAAAGAAGATTATGTGGCGTGAAAATTTGGAAGAAAATACACACGTAAATTGTTTTTCCTATTTTTTCCCATTTTGATGGCATTTATATAATTTTTACCAAT
Organism: Saraca asoca; assembly: GCA_026873985.1. Taxonomy (NCBI): domain Eukaryota; kingdom Viridiplantae; phylum Streptophyta; class Magnoliopsida; order Fabales; family Fabaceae; genus Saraca; species Saraca asoca. The sequence goes on from JANHAO010017151.1 coordinate 13,435, forward strand.
GTAACTTATTCAATGTGAGTAGATAAGCATATGGTTGTCATTGTTAGATTTTTATCTTCTTGTCAATGTATTATAGGGCATTAGAACCCTTTCAAGTTAGGAGATAAAACCTTATGTCAATTTGAAAAAAATATGTTTACTTGTATTATTAGGCCTTTGGCTTATAATGCTTTTTAGGGAAAAGTGTCCAATGATCCAAGGTGAATATTGAAACGTTAATCTAGAGAATCGAGTATATAGTTTAGAAGTTTGTAATGAAATTTTTAAATGTGAATAAAAGAAGTAATTTCTTTTTAATTGAAATATTTCTCTTGAAATTTATCTATTTTTGACAATATTTATTTGAATTGTATAAACACGTTATATTTATCAATATAAATAATTTGATTGTTTTTATATATGATTTAATTATTTATATATTATATAATTTATTATTTATGATTACTTTGATATCATATAATAACAGATGTTACTTATTATCTTTTAAATTAAAATAATATATAACTGATTGATTGATTGACTGATTTTGATGTATTAAGTGACTCGGAATAAAAGAGAGAAGCTAAGGCCTTGTTTGGGAAGGAGTTTTTCTGTTTTTAAAAACAGTTTTTTTGTTTTTTTGTTCTGCAAAAACAAAAAAACCTGTTTG
>JANHAO010017152.1:0-14083 GCA_026873985.1 Saraca asoca
GGTATAACCCATTTCACTAGCCTAATGGGTTGCACATGTTTATAATTTCAATAAATTCTAATTAACATTACTAACTAATGCAAATATTACAATAGCACTTGAATACACCAACTCCTAAATTAAACAACTAATCCCATGAAAAACATTCTCCTTATGCTCACCTAAACTAAATTTTGTAATTCCTTTGTTTATAAAGCCACAAATTCCTTTCTACATTCATAAGACCTAATACATCACTTAACACTTCTACCAGTACTCTTACCAAAAATTAACTCAACTAAATCAAATACAAGCACTGAATGTATCTAAACTCACGTTTCTATACACCAATTCAATAATAAAGCACTTATGGGAAAATGAGTGATTTACTCATAGGATTAATACATAATCATTTTCAAGAAACCCTTTCAATAAGAATGTTCACCTAACTCCAACAAACTCAAAGTCATAAAACAACTAACACGTTAAACACTCATAGGAAAAACGAATGAACTTTTAATTTAGTTTCTCTAACCTTTACTCATTTCCAAATTTTCAAGCCATATAACATATACACTCGTTTGACAAACCCTCTTTTTCAGCATTTAACCAATTCACTTAAAGAAGTTTTAACATCCAAACTAACCTATTTCGATTTATGTTCATTTCCAAAGTCTAGTATTAATTACAAATTAACATTTGCTCACTTTTCCCCTTTGACCAATTGTATAACTCATTTACATTCTATTCTTGCATTTACATTTGTTAATCACAATTATAAAATAGAATGTGTTCTTCTAATACACTTATGAACAAATCCTCTTAAGCAATTAACCATCTTTCAGTTATCCATATTCAAGAAATGATATTGCTATAAGGACATTGATAAATTTATAGTACCACTTTCACATGAGACCCTAGACAAGCATAAACACATCCCACATACATGCTTATTCCAAACTTATTCTTACCTAACCATGTATGCCTTAACAAAAATAAACTAACTCATATTCAAGTGCTAGAATGAGTGAACAATTTACCCACTTCAAGTTGTCATGATAGTATCATTCCTAGTATATTTCATGTCATCCCATTGCCTTACACTTACAATCTAATTCATCTTATTTTTGGTCCACAAAATTCCAAATTTTGATAGTTATATCTCTAATTTATCTTCACCCAACACCAACTAATCACATCATATTTAAATCAAAAGTAGACTATTTACTTACCTTAAAAGTTACTACATAATTATGGCTTGTAGTTGAAACAACAAACTATTCTACCTGAGATAGGGCAGTAGTGCCATGCCCAACTCTAATTTGTATAGCCAACAGCTTGCTTTAATGCAGACGGCATCTAGTGGAGTGAGCTGTTTTGAGTGGTTACAAGCTCCACTATGATTTGCAGTGAAACATTGACAGTGAAGTAGTCTTAACATACTAATGAAAGTGCTCTCACCTTTAGGCTAGAAAATACAGAAAGAAGGGAGAATGAAGTGGCTCTACAAGCATATGGTAAAGGGTGTTTTAAGGGTAGCCACAAAAATGACATCATTTTAACTTAGGAGGGGGTAGGTTCTTTTTTGTTTTCCAAGGCTTATGATTTGAATCAACCTTTTTACACTACTTTCATGATCATGCTTGTAGAAATAGAGCGGCATTCATGCCTTGTGATTCGAATTGATTTCTAAACTAGTTTTTGTGCAATTCAAATAGACTTTACATAACCTTATTTTCGAATCTAATCATGATTCTGATAACATGCAATTATGGACTTCTCAAAGGTTTGCAACTTCAAATGAGTGGACTCACTCTTTGAACTAAGTCTTCTTGAGTTGAATTGAATCCTTCATATTCTAATCCTATGATTCTACTTGAATCTTCAAATTTAAACTCATGTTCATGTTGCATGTTCAGATTTATGCATAGCTTTGAGCTAAATTTGAGTGATCCTAATCCTATTATGCTTTATCATTGTGTCTAAAGCTATTGTGTTCTTAACGAATTTCTTGGACATCAACCTACCTTATCCCATCTTGTATGGGCAACTTTTATCATTCCTTGCTCACAATCACACACATAAAAACTATAGGTTTCCATCTCTCACCTTTCCTATATACTACTTAACAACTCCAATCATACCAACCATAAAAAGTCATGATTCAAACATACCTTAATCCTACTCAATTTGGACACTTAATTAACTCACTAAAGTCCACTTCCATAAGCATCAATATCTTTCCAATATCAGACCTTCGCATTAACCCAGGATTCTACAATCACACACATATAACCACATATATGATACAACTCCAATATATATCCATCAAATAAGTTCAACTAAGCCAATTCATAAGCTAACATGAATTTGGCCCACACATGGTTACAAGGAACTAAGCATCATACAAGTGTAATGAAAGTGAGTGGTTTACTCATAGTCATCCAATGAAAGGTATAACACATAGTGTGAACTAGCTTATAGGATAAAATTTGACATCTATATTGCTTTAAAAGTTTTAGTTTGTTTTACCTTAAATAGTTACAATTAGCTTGAACAAGGAAAAACAATTTAGTTATGGAAGCAATTAATTAAGGATTTAAGCAATGGTTACTATTTTGGGAAGGTTTTTGTGAAATGGAGGTTGCAAGTATAATAATTTTAGAACCCATCTAATATTCTTCTAGTTCTATATGACTTAAGGGAGTTTAATAAAGTACTAAGGCTATTCTTAAGGTAGTTTTGAAACCATATTAATGTCTTTTTGGTTATAGGCAAGTTTGAGGCTTTATAACAAATTATGACTAATAAAGGCTATAGCAAGGCCAGATTTACTCACCTGATTCTATGATTAGTTGAAAGAAAATTTTGATTCAATCAAGTGATCTTTTGTTGTAAGATCAATACTAGGTAAGTGTTAATGGCTTATGCAAGGCTCTAGCAATCAAAGCACCAATACATGCTAAGTAAAGGCAATGGTTTCAAGACAGTTAGAAAAAATTAAAATGAATGCCCAAATACATTTGAGAATTTCTTTAATCAATCTCAGCCTTAGTTAACTATTATTTTATTGAAATGAAAAAACCCAAGTTTTATATAACTAGGTTAAAAACTCTTGGAAATCAAAGAGGGGCATTCCAATCATGGAATCGGAAAGAGGAGTGGAAGATTACAAGTGTGCCAAGCCGAAAGTCTTGAAAACTAAGCTTAATGAGCTTAGATATGTGAGTGGATGATTCACCCCTTCCTCTTCACATATGCTATACTATAAATTAATTTAACTATGATTTTTGAAACATCCAATCAAGATAAGACAAAAGTTAGATTTTCCTTCATCACCACTTCCATGAAGGATTAAAACTGAGCATCTCACAATGAAAGATCCAATTGATCTTTGGAAAAATTTGAAAGAAAGATATGACTATTAGAATATTGTGATCCTTCCAAAAGCTCACTATGATTGGATGCATCTATGACTACAGGATTTTAAATCTGTTAGTGAATATAACTCAACAATTTTTAAAATCAATTCTCAATTGAAATTATATGAAGAAAATATTATTGATGCTAATATGCTAAAAAAACTATTGATGAAAAATCATGAATCTCGTCCTACTAGTTCTACTCCATTCCCTAAAGTGAGTGCGATAGTATTTAACTATGACAGTGGTCGTGGCAGTGGATGACAACATAGGAAAAGTCATTTTCTTCATCGAGGTGGCCAAATTAATCACCCTAGCAAAAATACTTTTTACCACCAGAAGTGAATAAAAAATGAAAAGATACAAGGAAAGGAAAATGGTGGAATAAACAAAAAGCATATAGAGAATGTTTATCATCGATGTGACATGAAAAGCCATTGGTCACGTGCCTGTCATATGTCAAAACATCTTATTGACTTTATTAAGAATCGATAAAATCCAAAGGAAAGAATGTTGAAACAATTTTTGTTCAAGATGATTTCACCAATAGCCTAAAAGATATAACACTTTTAGATGTGGTGATTTTCTTGTCCACCTTAAAAGGGGGAATTTATCACCAAATTGCCTTTGAAAATACTCCAGGATGATTTTCTTTTTAAATTGCTTTCACACTTTATATTATGCATTTTATAAGTTTGTTATTACATCTTATTTCATTGAGTTTGTTGTCACACTTTCCTATTTTTAAATTTTATGTCTTGTTCATGATTACATAACAAATACTATCTTACATTAAATTGCAAATTTCTTATTTCTTTTATTTATTATTTTATTGAAGAAAAGAAATGAGTATTCATGTGGCTAGACCCAAGATTAATAATGTGGATATATGTCTACCAGACGGTGCTATAACATACCATATTTAAAGACAAGAAATATTTTTCTCACTTAACCATCGAAAAAGCCAATGTTAATACAATATCTTGTAGTACAAAATTAATTGAGGGCTTTGAAAGAGTCAATATTTTAATACTTGAATGGACAAAATTTATAATAAAAGATGCATTATTTTCATATAAGTCTCAAAGAAATTTAATTAAGTTTTAAAGATATTTGTCTAAACGGATATCATATCGAGACAAAGAATGAAGGAAGTATTGAATATCATTACATTACATCTATCATTTTAGGTGAAAAGTGCATATTGGAAAAACTACACGATTTCTGCTTCAGATTGTACTACATGAATATTAGAATGACTAAATCTCATGCTGTAGTAAACTAGAAGTTTACTAATGACTTTAAGTTTGGCATGACCAGTTGGGCCATCTTGATTCAATAATGATGCAAAAAATTATTGAGAATTCTAGTAGTCATCCATTGAAAAACCAAAAGATTTTTCAATTTAATGATTTCTCTTGTACTGTTTGCTATTAAGGCAAATTAATTATAAGGTCATCATTAGTAGTCATCCATTATTTTTGGAACAAATTCAAAGTGATATATGTGGGCCTATACGTCCATCATGTGAACAATTTAAATATTTTATAGTTTTAATTGGTGCATCAACATGGCGGTCATATGTATGCTTATTATCAACATGCAATTTGGCATTTACAAGATTACTTGCATAGATAATTTGTTTGAGAGCACATTTTCCTGATTATCTGATTAAGAAAATATGTATTGATAATGTTGGTGTATTTACATCTCAAGCCTTTATGGATTATTGTATGTCAATTGTAATAACTATTGAACATCCTGTTGCTCATGTTTATGCACAAAATAGTCTTACTAAATCGTTTATTCAATGCCTCCAATTGATTCCAAGGTCATTGCTTATGAAATCTAAACTCTCAGTTTCTACTTGGGGACATCCCATTTTACATGTAGTAGCACTTGTACGCATTAGGCTAATTAGTTATCATAAATATTCCCCTGCACAATTGCTTTATGGTTAGGAACTAAATATTTCGTATATAAGAATCTTTGGGTGAAGATGAGTCCTAAAAAAAGGATAGGATATGAATTTCCATCTATAATCAAGTATCTAGAACAATTAATTAGAGATCTATTTACAATAAGATTTGTTGGCTGTCATTTTGATGAATCAATATTTCCAATAGTAAGGGGAAACAAGTAGCAGTTGGAAAAAGAAATTTCTTAGAATGAATTATCATTATCTAGTTTTGACCCTTGCACAAATCAATGTGAACTTGAAGTTTAAAAGATAATTCATTTGTAAAATGTAGCAAATTAATTTCTAGGTGCATTTGATGACCCAAAAAGAGTAACTAAATCTCATATACCAATTGCAAATGCTTCAATTAGAATTGACATCCTTGAAGGACAACCTACAATTGCTAATGAGTTTAAAGTGCACAGAAGCGTGGAAGACCAATCAATTCCAAATATAAAACTCTTCAAAAAAGAAAGAGAACAAATATTCAAGATGATCAGAAAAAGGATATAAAACCTCTAAAAGAGGCCCTTGACATAATTAGTGAATTTCCTAAAGAAATTCAGATACTTAAAATTCATGAAAATGAAGAGACATTAATTAATTATGTCATTATAGGGAAAAATGGAATCAAAATAAAATACATGTCGATAATATTTTTGCATATAATATAATACGTAATATTATGTAAGAAAATGAGGATCTTAAGCCTACCTTTGTAGAGGAGTGTAGACATAGAAATGATTTGCTAGTGTGGAAAGATGCAATCAAGGCAGAATTGAATTCATTTGCAAAACATAAAGTTTTTGGACTTATAGTCCATACACCAAGTGGTGTAAAACCAATGGGATATAAATGGCTATTTGTGCAAAAACAAAATGAGAAAAATGAAATTTTTTGACATAAAGCACAGCTTATCACACAAGGTTTTACCTAAAAACCTAGTATTAATCATAAAGAAACATATTCTCCTGTGTTGGACGCAAAAATATTATGATATTTAATTTGTTTGGTAATGCATGAAAAGCTTAAAATGTGTCTAATGGATGTGGTTGTAGCCTATTTGTATGGCCTACTTAATAATGACATATACATGAAAATCCCCAAGGGATTTAAGTTACCAAGAGTGCATAACTCGAATTCTCAGAAAATTTACTCTATCAAACTAAATAAAGCTCTGTATGGATTAAAGCAATCTGAGCACATGTGGCATAATTGCCTTAGTTAACACTTGTTGAAAGAAAGCTACAAAAATAATCCCATATACTTGTGTGTTTTAATAAAAGGATTTGGATCTAAATTTGGTATAATCACCATTTATGTTGATGATTTAAATATCATTTAAACTCTTGAAGAGTTATCAAAAGCCATGAGTTATTTAAAGAAAGATTTTGATATGAAAGACCTTGGGAAGACAAATTTTTGTTTAGGTCTTTAAATTGAGCACTTAAAAAATGAAATTTTTATTGATCAATCAAATTATATAGCAAAAATGCAAAAAAAAAAAGATTTTATATGGATAAAACACATTTATTGAATATACCAATGGTTGTGAGATTATTAGATGTAAAAAAGGACCCTTTCTAACCTTGTGAAGAAGATAAAGAACTTTATGATTCCAAAATATTATATCTTAGTGCTATTGGAGGGCTAATGTATTTTACTAGCAATACACGTCTTGATATATCATTTGCCTTGAATATATTAGCAAGACATAGTTCTTCTCTAACTCAAAAACATTGGAATAGAATTAAATGTATTCTTAGAAATCTCCAAGGAGCAATGGATATGGCTTACACTATTCAAATTTATCCAAATCATATTTAATTGGTTATGCAGATGTTGGATATTTATCTGATCCACACAAAGATTAATCCCAAACATGTTATGTATTCACAAGTGGAGGTACAACTATTTCATGGTACTCTATAAAACAAACTTTAGTTGCTACTTATTCTTACCATTTAGAAATTTTAACAATTCATAAGGCAAGCTATGAATGTGTTTGGGTAAGATCCGTAACTTAACATATGTAAGAAATGTGTGGCCTTTCAATCAAGAAGGGAACCCCAATGACATTATATGAGGATAATGTTGCTTGCATAGTACAATTAAAGGAAGGTTACATTAAAGGTGATAGGATAAAACATATTTTGCCAAAATTCCTTTTTACTCATGACCTCTAAGGGAAAGACAATATTAATGTTTAATAAATTCGCTCAAGTGACAATCTAGTAAATCTATTCACCAAAGCATTTCCAATCGTAGCATTTGATAAGTTAGTACAAAAGAATAGAATGTGTTGTTTCAAGGATCCAAAAGAATGATGTCATCAGGTGGATTAAAGATGTTTGTTGCACTCTTTTTTTCTTCACCCAGTTTTTTTCCCATTGGATTTTTCTTGGTATGGTTTTTAAAGAGGCAGTATTCTTAATGAAATGGACATTCAAAAAGGATTGCTATGAATTTATGTAAATTCATGTACAAATATCCATTGAACTCTCCCATGTATCCATATTCATGATCTTTCCAATGCATCCCTTTGTGAAAGAACATTTCTTTTAATATGGTACATATACTCATTACACTCTTTCATGAAAAATTCATTCACCCATCTTTTATGTATGCCTATAAATAGAGGTCTTCTTCTTGTTGTTAGTCACACTTCAAAAGAGAAATGAAATTTTCCTCATGTTCTCTAGTTGCTTCTCTTCTCTAAGTTATTCTCTTAAGCATTATTTTACATCACATTATTTTACATAAACTATAAAATATTTAAAATATTTTGAAACAGATTATTTTTTGAAAGTATTACATAAACATTATAACTTTATAAAACTATTCCAAAAATTGTTTGTAACACACAAAATTTAGTAACATTTGTTTTAATTTTATTTATTTTATTAAGGATTAAACATATTTTTTAAAAGTGAATTATTCACTTTACAACAACATACTATACGGACTAGTCCATAGAAATCATGGGCCAAAAGTAAATAATTCATTTAGGTTTGCTTTTAAATGAACTAATCTTTGAAAATTTGATTTGTTTATTTCTGTGAACATACCTCATTAATTTGTGGACTTTGATCTGTTTTGACATTTTTACTAGAGATGTTATAGACATCAATTATGTCTTAAAAGATAAATCATAATTATTCATTGTAGTGCGTGTCCTAGCTACATAACATATCATATGATTATCAATCAATCACGATACCAATTTAGAATCAATGACTCTCATACAACATTTCCCCTACAATCATATAGGGATATATGCAAGAGCATCTAATCAATCAAGAATAACAGGAGTAATCAAGGGCTTATTTGAGAAAATGCTTCCAAATTCCTTCCCACAAACTCTACCTGAAGTAAAAACAGCTGCATGTCGTGATATGACCACATTATCTAACCCAAAGACCCCTTTAGGAACACGTGGCTCATTCTCAAACACATCCAAACCAGCACCTCCAGTTTCCCCTTCCATCAAACAACTCACCAATTCCTTCTCATCTACGAGAGCTCCTCTTCCAGCATTAACAATAAGTCGTCCTTTTCCAAGAGCCAACATCATTTTTTGGTTGATTATGTGCTTATTTTGCTCATTTAGTGCGCCACATATCACAAGTGCATTGCTCTTAGCTGCTAGTTCAATAACACAAGAATAGAAATGGTAGGAAACAAAGGGTTTTGGTTTTCTTGAGTGATATAAGATAATGCAACCAAATGCGTCTAGCCTTTTTGCAACTTCCATTCCAATACTTCCCAATCCAACAATTCCAACTCGCTTGCCTCCCACCTGAAAGAAAAACGTTATGTGTAGCTCCATTTGTGCAATTAATCCCTCAAAGTATAAAATTCAAAGACAAGCTATGTAGAAATTCAAATTTTAGTGTTTTATTCAAATTGTTACTCAATCTCTTCATTTTATCCTAAACAACTTAAATAGTTAACTGTTTTAATCTAGTTATATATATCATACTAACAATATGCAAAGGAGTTATCCTATGTGATTATCCCTTAGTATATATTTTAAAAATTTATATTGTGTGTATGTCTATACATGTGTGTAGGGAGATTAAAGGGACCAGAGCTCAAAGCAAAAAGAAATTGCGGCAAAGGAATTTGGCGGGTCATAGAGACCCACATAGCACCAGCTACAGTTTTCATAGTGAAATGATAAGTAAAGGGGCTATCTGGTTTAAATCCAACAATAAAAAGTATTTATTTAGTGGTCAAAAGAAAGCTTTAAATAATCTCAAATTATTAAAATATGAAGGATAGAAAAATTAATTTGGATTTAATATAAAGCTTTTTATCTTTTAGGGGAGATTTTTGCAAGTTTTAAAGATATAGGGAATAGTGTAAGTTTTTAAAATAGAGAAAATGTTCGCATAATTTCATTAAATCTCAAAGAAAGAGTATTTTTCTTTGTACAATGAAATATTAATTAGTTTAATCTATACAATTCAATGATATTTATAATGTAAACTATATTTATATAAGAATTTTGTGTAACAAAACATTTCAATTACTCAACTAATTACTCTCATTTAAAACTTTTTTCTTCTTGGAGTTCTTACTATCTGTATAATTATATACAATTCAGCCAATCAAACTGTACCACCTAAAATATATATTAATACTTATATTTGATGATGGGTGTTAAATATATATAAATATATCTATATATATATATCTCTTTTCATTAGCAATATTCATAAAAAAAAACTCTAATTAACACCAAATTTGCAGAAAGTGCAAGGTAGGATCATACTATGGGTCATCAAGGTTGCCGCTGTACCCATGTATACATATACATTTTCATATTCACATCCACTCTTAAAAGGTGGATCCCAGAAAAAATCCAGAGTCTAGGAGAGAGTGTAAACACGGAAGTGGGTATTTGAATGTGGATGAAAAGTTTCCCCGTAATTAAAATTTGGTTATCTGTTTATTTACAGTAGAAGGTACCAATAAGATTATTAAATATAATCTAAGAAGTGAGCCAAGTGACACATACATGAGATAAGGGTAAATTATATACAATCTATGTGATATATTCATAACGTGTATATCCTCTAGATTATAAAAATATGTATATAATTTACCTAAACTTTATAAATCATATACATAACTCTCTTTATGTTAACTATTTATTTATTAAACTTAATAAAATAATTCATGTCCTTCTTACATGATTAGTTAACACTTCAAAATAGATATTCATTCTCTAAAAAGTTAATTAAAATGAAAAAAATGTTGATGTTCATTGGCATCTTTAACTTCGAGAATTGAAGTTTTAATATTCATAGATAGTAAATTTTGTGAATAAAAATACATTAAATTGAAAAGTTTAGAAATTATGAATTTTAAAAATAAAGATATATTTCATAATAGAAAAATGATTTATTTTGTAAACAAAAAGGGATTAAATGCAGTCTAAGGATTTTTTACACAGATTCATAGTCTACGGGGCTATTCCCACATCGTGAATAGTAAAAGAGCTTGTATGTAATTTTACAAAACAATAAAAACCAAAGGCTCCACATATAAATAGTAATTGAAAAGATATATAAACCTAAAAAAAAATCAGAAATGATTTTATTTCACACAGCACACTGACTTTTCCAATCTCACTTCATGTTATAGTATAGATCTTGTTCCTTTTTTTTTTTTTTTTTGTATTACTCTTTCACAATCTATAGTTTTATAGCATTCATACTACAAAGCTGCAAACTCAAAGCACAAAATTTTTTTTAAAAGAAAACCAACGTACAATGTTGAACACTTAAAACCTAAAACTTTGAGAAATACATAATAATATCACGCATTCAAATCTGAAATACAAAATGCCAGAAATCGATGTATGCAACCTAGAAAACATAAATCAATTAAAAAATAAAGCCAACAAAAAAGGTTGGATCGAAATGATTTCATAATATATACAAAGAATGAGAAAAGTGAGACTCCAATGCACCTTCAAAAGATTAAAGAGGACTTTTCAGATGATCCTCATAGAAGAGAAAAAAAATTATAACAATTTTATTGCTACTTCATTGACTATTTCTTTTTATTTAAAAGAATCCTCAGAAAAAACATTTTTTTCCATCGAATTAAATTACATATCATGCGTCAATATAGTAAACTAAAGGAATTGTAATTTTATTTATATTTTGATGGATTAATTTTTATGAAAGATAGCATAATTTTAAATTGTGAATCACAGCTACATTCACAGAATTACTGTTACAGTTCCGCAATGTGATTTTAATAATAATTAATTTTATTTTATTTATACTATAAAAAATTATATCTCTATTTTTGAAAAAGTGCGTAAATATGTCTAGGACAATGGACCATGTGACTGGCCCGAGCAAACTATGGATCTAGGACAGTGGACCATGTGAACTGATCGATTTGTTTAGATTATTAGATTTAATTCTTGTAAGCTGTGAGGTCTATTTTAGAGTAAAATGTTGTGTCCTAATTGCTAATGAAAAAATTAAAAGAATGATTAATTATAAATTTGAAAACCATTTTTTTAATTATTTGTTATTTATCAAATTATAAATCTTTAAATTTATCATCAACAATTATAATATAACACTTTACTTTTCAAAATACATATCACACCTTAAAAAAAGAAAAGAAAAGATGCATTTAAGTGAACGAATGCATTAAAGTTCGATCATGTTATTTCTATGAACAGTTGAGATCGGTTTGCAAACTTTGATCCATTTGTACACCTCTACCACTGATGTTACTTATAACCTAATAGGAGGTCAAAATCGATTTTGAAATGCAATAGTTGAGTTCTGGATTATTTCTATGGCGTAAATCCTATTGTCAATCAATTTTATATTTAGCTGAGTATCAAAAAAATTACACTTTTGTTAACAATTTTTTTTTTCAAAATGTGCAACTTCTAATTATAAAACTACTACCTTTATAGAAAGATCATACGAAGTATTTTGGAAATTTCCAAGACATGTATGCATATAATTCTTTATTGGTTAAATTACTTTTCTATTTCTTGTGATTTTACTTAATTTTTTTATTAGATCTGTATAATTTAAAAATTTTCAGTTGATTCCTCATATTTAATTTTTTATTTCTAGTTAAATATTTTCTGTCATTTTTTTTGTTAGCAATCGGCACACTAGGAAAGCACTCTTTTCATATGGTTTAACGGTTATTTATGTTAAGCTTTAATATAATTTTTATTTATATTTAAATGATAAATAACTTAGACAAAAATAAGATATTTTATAAAATTATTTTATTTTTAGATGAAAATGATGAGTCTCTGATCTCTTACTTTGTATATCATCAATGAATCATTATTTATACAAATCAATTGCTAATAAAATTTAATAAAAAAAATGAGAATAAGTTTTCAATCAAAATTGAAAAATAAGCACAGGGATTCAATTTAAAACTTTTAAACTTATATAAACTTAATTAGAAGTTGAGTGAAAATGCAAGAATAAGAGTAATTTAACCTTCTTTATTTCAACATGTATAATAGCAAAACCCAAAGCAATAACATCGTCAGGTTAAAATATTTTCAAACTCAAATCAATTGTTACAATGGTCAAGTTGCTTGATTCATAAAAAGTTTCATAGGAAGTATAATTTTTTGGGACATAGAAAGTGCTTAGATTATTTAATTATCTACAAACTCAAAAAAAGAAAAAAGTTGTACTTCCTGAAAAGTTCTACTTTTCACAAAGCATGCAAAGTTGCATAATCAATCTTCTTTTGGAAGTTCTATTTTTTGTATTTTTAATAAAATAAAAATATAAAATTATCCTTGTAAAATTCAAATATTGATAAAAATATCATTTTAAAATTTATCCACAATGTTAGCAAAAGCATAATTTATTTTAGAATATTTTAATCATGATAATACTTCTTTGAAAGTTTATAATTGAATCAAACACTACATCATAACTTATAATGCCAACTTACTAAAAAATTTATATAGAAACTTACTTTTTAGGATATTCAATTTTCCATGAAAACTTACTTTTCCCATGTGAGCCAAAAAACTTCGAAAGCTGCTTTGAAGATTAAACTGCAAAAAAGATATCTCACAAATTTGATTCATCAGAATAGATAGATCAATTTATCACAAACTGAATGAGATACAACGTGGGAATATATTAAAAAAAACACAAAAATGAAGTGTGATTAAGCGAGTTTTTCCCTCTAAATTCAACTCGGTCAAAAGAATAATTTTCTGAGCTCAATAATTTCTTTTTAACATTGCTAAGATGCCCACAAAAATTGCAAAATCCACACAAAAGGAGAATCCCAGACCACAAGTTGACAAGAGCGCCTACTATATAACACAAGTTCTTGCTTTCAAACTGCAGGTCAAGATGGCTAAGTTTTTTTTTTTTCCTTACACTGTTTGAAACCCTAATATATACACATACAAACATGAAACGTGGCCAAAACAAGAAATTTACAAGCCAGGTGGCTATTACCTCACCAAAATCTATGTATACTGAAAACAAGTATTGATCAGGCAACTAGGAACATAGGGTTCAAAGAGTTTAACACATGGATTTGGATCAAACTGCTTTATATCGGTGGCACGTTCAAACTCTTCTCAGAGAACTTTGACGTTATGTTTGTCTACCACTCAACCCAGATCATGACTTATTTCAAAAGGATCCTCTATGTATATCAAATGGCGATCATTACCGATCCT
>JANHAO010017153.1:0-14087 GCA_026873985.1 Saraca asoca
ACTATCCTTTCTCATTTATTTTGATGTAACACAACTGTAGCTAGCAATTAATGCATGTAACCTCTCCTTCCTCTATAAATAGGATGACATTGTTGGCAGAAAGGGGGGATTTTTTGGTAAGCAGAAACTTTGTGAATTATTCAATATCAATAAAATCTTCATCATGGACGTAGGGTCCGGTACTGCTCGGATTTGGCCAAACCATGTTAAACGTGTCACCCATTTATTTCATCTTCTTCCTTTCGACTGTATCTCCACAACACTTCAGAAGCAGCATTGATTCCCAAAACTCATATCCTATTGACTGAAGTTTGAGTCTCCTGTACAAACCAAATTTCACCGTCAACAGATTTCAAATCAAGTTTCTGCAGAACTCACATTAGCTATTTGGGATTTTCATCTCAAACTTTTGGTATTGTATTTTTCACCTTACTTTGATTTTTCTTTTCATATTTCTAGGTTGATAGAAATCTTGTTTAGGTTGGCAAAGATTGTTGAAATTCTTGTGGTTATTTTAGTTTTGGAAGAGCTAGGTGAAAATCTTCTTGGTTAGCAAGATCCTTGTTGTATTTCTTGTGTTTTAAACTAACATTTTAGGAGCTTGTTTTAATCCTGATGTTTTGATAATAAAAGTTGTAATTTAGTTGAAGATTATCCAGTGGAGTAGACTTGAATTGTGATTGTAATTCAAGTTGAAACACTTTAAAAACCATATGCATTGAATTTTCATTTTTCTACTCTTGCATTTACATTCTTGCTACACAATTGTCAATTTGGCATTCTACAAATTTACTAATTCATTCTTTGCAATTCCACTGGATATAGAACAATTCTTTACAATTTTGTCAAATTTAAAGAGTTTATAATAATTAAAGGATCATATAAATTCTCCTAAAGGAATAAGGGTAAGATCCATAATATATCTTTATTTAGGACCCTCACCTTCATTAAGTGAATAAAGTTTCTGAATAAAATAATACAATAATAAAATACTTGGTGTTTTAAACATTGGGAAACAAAAAGAGAAAATATTTTACATTTCTTTTTTCTTTTTTTTTTCTTTTGTGGATCACCTTGATATTTCTTAAACCATAACAAAATGCATACCTAATCCAAAGCTCACTTTTCTAATTCAACACTTATTCTCTAACCACCATAATTCTACCCCTCGAAATCCTTGTAATCATCAAGCCAACAAGGCCAACTCCTCTTTCAATGAGCTTTTCTCCTCCATATTAGGCCACTACTAGTTGCCCCGATTTGGTAGTTCAATGTGCCATCCACATGGTTGAGCCTGGTTGTGCGGTAAAGCAAGCAAAAATGCAAAATAGCACCTTGTTCAGGACTTATAGTACCAAACCCCTTAGCTCAATGATTTGAGCAGCAACTTTGAATTTAGGGTATAAATTAGTGAACCTTAGATGTTTTGCATGGTTGTAGCTTAGATTTTAGTAATCTTTCTAGCTAGAGAATAGGAAATCCTAAGCACTAATGTGTGTGGTTGTTCTATTCTCCCTAGGAAATCATATGTCAAGCTTTATTTTATTGCTAAAGTTCTACTTAGAATTATTTTTGAATTAAAATAGGTATGTGCCCTTTTTCAATTGTGGTTTAATTCCACATGTTTTGGAACAAGTTACAACAAGTACAAACTGAATGGTGAGCTAAATTAAGTGTGGGACATTTTGATTTAATGTGTAGGTAAGACTTCAAATTAGGGAATACTTGTTAGTTTGGACACAAATTAAGCTTCAAGCTTGGAATTTGGGTGAGTAAAGCATTTGCTTTCCTTTATTTGAGTGTTGAATCATATACTTTATTTAATTTTAACATTCAGTCAAATTTTTATGTTGTTTGCTAGCAAATTTTGATGCTGCTTGTTGTCACTTTTTGATGTTGTTTGTTGTCAAATTTTGATTTAGTTTGTTACTAGATTTTAATGAGTTGGCTATTAGATTTTGATGCTATTTATGGTCAAACTTTCATTTTATTTCCTATCAAATTATGATAAACGGGCTAAATGGCCACTTTAAAAAAAAACAATAGATGTAGACATGTGCTTGTACGGTAGTTTAATCAATTTGCCTTATGGTTGAATGTATATTCAGCTATAAATTTTGGAAGTAATGGATTACATGTGATGATGCTGACATGAATTCTTTAGTGAATGTTATAGGAGAAATCCATAACATCTTTAATGGGCTAGCAAGTGGCCCACATGCTACAAGACTTTAGCTCGAAGGATGCTCGGAGTGCTAAGATATAGCTCACACCACTAGCAAATTCCTCTGCTCGAGCTCATCTCGACGAGAATGAGCTCGACCTTGCTACCTTGAAGACAATAGCTCCCCTAGACCAAAGGATCTAGCCGGTGAGGTCTGAACACCAACTCGAGAGCGCGTTAAGTAGGAGACTAGCATATGTATTGCCCAGCAGACACATGGGGCCCATTTCCAGAAAGGATCCTGTAGAAGCTGACTTATAGGATCTTAGTCTATCCATTCTGTCTTGTATATTAAATATTTGATGTAATAGATTTACTACATTTAAAATTAGAATTATAGCCTCCTCTCTTCTATAAATAAAAGGAAGGAGATGAATGTTAGGAGGGACTAAAGCCACCATACTGAAACTCTATAAAAATACTTTTAGATTAATACATTACCATGGACGTTGGGTCCAGTACTGCTTGGATTTGGTTGAATCACATTCAAAGCTCTGTGTTCTTTGCTACTCTTCCTTTTCTTCTCGCCTTCTTCATTCATTTAATGTATTTGCAACTAGATTATAGTTTGAGATTCGAAAAGAATCCTCTATTGGCTGGAGTTTGCCCAGAACCAAAATCTAGCATTAACATTTTGGCACCATCTATGGGTATTTCATCTATTTTCTCATTCATTTTTTGTTGTAATGGCCAAGGGAAGAGTGACCAGGGCTTCAAATGCATTGTCTAACCCTCCAAAAGGTCATGTATCTATGACAGACTCTTCCACTACACCCATCATAGGCACAACCGTTGGCTTATCGCCAACCAATTCTGTTTAACCCACTATCATCATCAATATACCGATGGAGTGCAAATTTGGCTCTAACATCTAGAAAAATTAGAAAATATGATGGGAGAACTGACTAGAGCCATCACAACACTAACACTAACAGAAGGTGTGCAGAAGTAGGCTAAAGTTGTTGCACCCATGAATGTTCACCATTAGCAGCAAGTTCAACACCCATCAGGAACATTCTCTAGCTCCCTGCTCATAAGAGCAAACTCTAGGTCACAGCTCTTACAAACATGAAGACCAAAGAATCCAACCATCTTCTAGCCAACAATCTAGGGCGTGAGACTCATTGGTTGAAGAGTTATTCTAGAAAATGATTGGATTGGAAGAATGTCTTCGAGCTCCAAGTGATCGAGCTTGCTACGAAGAAAGATCGCCACTCTCTAAGGAAATCAAGGCTCAAACCCTTCCCCCTAAGCTCAAAGTCCCCGCGATTCCATTA
The DNA here is from genome assembly GCA_026873985.1 of Saraca asoca. NCBI lineage: Eukaryota > Viridiplantae > Streptophyta > Magnoliopsida > Fabales > Fabaceae > Saraca > Saraca asoca. Next base: position 3,502 of record JANHAO010017153.1, read on the forward strand.
TATAATGGGGACTCCAATCCGTATGACCATCTGGATGCGTTTAATGTTTAGTTGAACTTGCAAACATCTGACCCTCTAATCATATGTTGAGTTTTTTAGCTACGCTAGGAGGTATGCCATGAGCTAGGTTCAGAAGCCTCCTAACTCATTTAATTTGTAGCTGGGAAGCTTGTCAATAGAAGTTCATCAGCCAGTATCAAGTGTTGAAGTGACAGCTTATGTCCCCCTGTCATCTTTCTATGATCTTTTAGTGCAAGCATGAGTCATTAAAGGACTACATTGCAAGGTTCAGGCTAGAAGCCAATTTAGTGGAGAATCCATCTGAAGAAACCATGCTGGCTACAATCTTCACAGGACTCCACAACGATGGAAAGTTGTACGAAAGCCTGTATAAGTCCCCAGTAGAAGATCTTATCGAGTTTTATGAGCAAGTAGCCAAACAAATCAAATGGAAAGAGACTTTTGGCTTAGGAAAGTCTAAGAAAAAGCTTGAGAAAGGTGGCTCCTCCCATAGCAAGAAGAGGGGCAATGTGGACCAGGGGGATCACTTTGTTGAGTAGATCATGAAGAAGTCAAAAAGGCCCAGAGGGGAGTGACCTCAGTATTCAGATCACCACGAGTAATACAACATCCTATCAGACTCTCAAGATAGGATCTTCATGACAGAAAGGGACAAAAGGGACTTCAGGATGCCTGCACCCTTTAGGATCCCTTATTGATGGAGGAACCAAGAAGGGTTTTGTGCCTATCATAATGAAGCTGACCATAAAACCTCAAACTGTTGAGCCCTTAGAGGTGTAATTGAAGTCCTGATTAGAAGAGGCCACCTAGAAAAGTATGTGGTGCAGCCTACGGGGCAGTGTCAGCATCCCCAGTGATATGTTATCCAAAAGCCAGGGGGCTCAGTCAGAATTATACATTGATAATGTATCTTAAACTTAAAAGTTAATGTAAATACTTTCCTTTGTTCCCATTGAAAGTTGTTTACCGATTGGCTTGGTGTTATTGCCTTTATCTCTTTTTAATCTCCTCCTCGCTATCAAATGTTCGTAATTTTCATAGCTCGTATGCGGTCAACTCTTTTAAATCTCTAGAGTGACTTTGTGCCAACCCTGGCCTCTGGCCTAGTTGAGGCCCCCCAGAGCTCATTCCAAAGATGAATTGATGAAGTTGCTAGCTTCTTAAGTTGAGGCCCCCTAGAGCTCATTTTGGAGATGAATTGATGAAAATTGCCAGTGTAGTTATGGCTCATTGAGGCATGGAGACACTCAAAACAAACTCACTTAACCAGTTTAGCTATAGGCTTGCCAAGATGTGTAAATGCTCAAAACAAACTTACTTAATCTGTTAAGCTACGGGCTTGTTGAGGCATGGAAACACTCAAAACAAATTTACTTAACCAGTTGAGTTGTGGGGTCATTGAGGCATGAAAATGCTTAAAATAAACTCACTTAACCAGTTAAGCTATGGCCTCGCTGAGGCGCAGAGACACTTAAAACAAACTCACTTAACTAGTTGAGCTACAAGCTCACTAAGGTGTGGAGATGCTCAAAACTAACTCACATTGCTCTCATAGTCGTATGCTTGTTGAGGTGCTGGGGCTCATCATGGAACAATTTCTAGTGTATCTGCATGCTCGCTGAGGCATAGAGGTGCTCTTAAATACTCAATACTAGTATAGCTATGCACTCGTTGAAGCATAAAAATTGACCTGATTATTTGCCTAAGGCAACAAGATCACTGTGATTCATAGCTTTCATGCGACCAAATGTTCACTACTCTTATGCAACCTGGTGTTTGTAACTTTCGTGCGACTTTTTGATTATGCATAGTTTTTATACAATTTGCTCATATAATACTTACCAGTGAGATGTTTTGTTCATGCTTATTGCTCACAAGGAAGTTGGGCCAATTGGCTATTTGAGCACTTCATCGTGAACCACAAGAGCTTGCATTATTATCTATGGGATGTAGAAAGCTAATAACAACACATAAAAGTCATAAAGAAAAAGATCTTATTAAAAATCCTCAATGAGGTAAAACTACATCAAAAAATTCAGAATACAAATAAAAAATAGTCAAAATACAAATCAGAGGAAGGCTACAGCTAGTTCCTTTTGGAAGAAAGATTGTTGTGCAAAGGGAAAGCTCCCACCAATCAAAGGGCCAGCCATCAAAAGGCAAACCCTTGCTGACTAGAACTCACAACCTTGCTTAAGTCCTTAAAATTCTTCTTCTAGTGCCTTCCTCAATAGCAAGCTCTTCCTAAACTTGACTCCCACAAATCAGAGAGGGAACAAGCATAACTGCTCCTTATTCTTCTCGGCCACAACTCCTCTTCTAATTTGCAAAGAGAGCAACTCAAGAAGCAGTGGAGCCTGGTTGATGGGGCAAAAACCTCAAGGTGAAGCCGTGAGGACATAATCTGAGATTTGGATGAGATCCCTCCATGTTACCAGAGAAGCCATTTCTTCTAAGCTTCTTATGTAGCGAGCCATACACACCACGACAGAAAGACAAAACATCGAAAGTAAGGGAAGCTTATCTAGGATATTCATGGTTTGTTCAGTGTAGAAGCAAAAGGAACTTCTTTCACCTTAAATAGAGCTAAGCTTGGCCTCACTGAAGGGTCCAAATGAATCTCCTAACCACCTTCATTTATCGCCTTAGAAAAGAATGAGGCTAACTTACAGCAATCATGAGGCATGTACTGCAGGAAGTATGGCCTAGAACAAATGAAATGACAGATTCATTTAAGACTTTGACTGAACAACCTCTAAAAAGTTTTAACTCCTAGCCTACAAAGTGAGTTGAGAGTTAGGGGGCTTATGTTATAGGGAAAATCTGAAACAACCTTAATGGGCTAGCAAGTGGCCCAAATGCTACAAGACTTAAGCTCGTAGGACACTCAAAGCACTAAGATACAACTCGCGTCGCTAGCGAATTCCTTTGCTTGAGCTCACCCCAATGTGAATGAGCTCGGCCTTGCTACCTTGAAGACAGTAGCTCCCCCAGACTGAAGGATCTAGCCCGTGAGGTCCGACCACCGACCCGGGAGCTCGTTAAGTAAGAGATCAACATATGTATTACCCAGTAGACACATGGGGCCCATTTGTAAAAAGCATCTTACAGAAGCCGACTTACAGGATCTTAGTCTGTTCATTCTGTCTTGTATATTAAATATTTGATGTAATAAATTTATTGCATGTAAAATTACAACTATAACCTCCTCTCCTTTATAAATAGAAGGAAGGAGATGAACGTTTGGGGGGGACTGAAGCCACCATATTGAAACTCTGTAAAAATACTTTTAGATCAATACATTACCATGGATGTAAGGTCTGCTACTGCTCAAATTTGGCCAAACCACATTAAAAGCTCTATGTTCTTTGTTGCTCTTCCTCTTCTTCTTGCCTTCTTCATCCATTTATTGTATTTGCAATTAGATTATAGTTTGAGATCTAAAAAGAATCCTCTATTGATTGGAGTTTGGCCTAGAACCAAAATCCACTGTCAACAGTGAACTATGGAGTACTTTCATGTATTATAATAATTATAAGTTATGACTGTAATCATGCTTGTTTGGAAATATCATTTCTATGTGATTGAAGGATGAAATGTTATTATGAATTTCATTAGATAATCCTCATGCAACTTATAAATAATATGAATTCATATGCATAGCTTAGCCATTTATAAGCTTGGAGAGATAAAGGTGAAACTTCATATCAGGGGATAAGGAGGGAAGTGAGGAAGGTTGAAGCAATATTTTGTTCATAACCTTGTATGTTGCTTGAAGATTATCCTTACGTACATTCCCATAGTGCATCTTTGTTCTTATATGATATGAATGATGGTTATTATAGTGAAAAGTGTAAACTATGAATTTATGGAAAAGTGTTAAGTCATGGTAAGTACCAAAAAAAAGAATAAAAACATAGCATGGTTATCAGCTTATAGCTGTGTGAGATTAGATGTTTTACTCATTGAGTTTCGATGAAACTTGCTGCATTTTTATTGTAAATTTGGTTTTCAAAGGCATAGGTAGCACCTACTAGTCATGCTCTAACTATAATGGAGCACACTCCTTGATGCTTGCATGGTGGATTAGAGATGGTATATTTTGAAAAAGCATATATATATGTATATATATATATATAACTTTTGACAATTGATTAATCATGCAACATGTGTATATATAGGTTGAGTGCCAAAGTCTATTTCATGGTTGTGTTTTGTAAAGATAAGTGAGGAAATATAAATGTTTTTGTAGGTTATGCAAAAGGGTGTGTGACCTTAGAAATGTCTACAACATAGGGAAAATTATGTTGGATTTTCCTTTTTTTTTTAAACAACTATTCAGATTATATATATGGCAAATTTTCTGTAGAATTGTTGCAAAAGCCCTTTCTTTCCAATTGGCAAAACATTGACTATAAATTATGCCTTAGTTTATGTGAGAAGTCAAGTTAGTCAATCATGAAACAAGGCTTGTAAGGAATGGTCCTCCTAAATCAGTCACACTTTTAAGTTAGGGCATGCCATTTGTTAATTGCTCTTTTTAAAAGGAAAATTTTTAAAATTATAAACTAATGCTTTACACACCAATTCACCCACCTCTTGATGTATTTATCCTATCATAACTCATTTCTAAAGAAAAAGGATTCTCTAATTTACTTAGTTATGGGATATGAGTAAAGCAAAACTAGGGTTTAGACTAGAGACATCAACCTATTTATACTTCATTGTATTATAATTTCACTTTGCCCATCATAATAATTAAAATATAATATATGTGGTCTCTACACATTACAAAGTCCATACTAGTCAATATTAAATAAGAGATATCTAGAGCCCAATAAATTAATTAATTCATTTGATCACAACCAAATGGGTTTTGTCGACATTTCCCAAATCTTTCAACAATATACAATGCATATTATTATTAATATGTTTGTATAAAATTAGAAATATAAAAAATATATATTTCTAACACAATCCGAACCACCAAGCCATTTCATTACTGATTTTTAAAGTCCCATTTTTCCAAGTTCAATCTTAACCATTTATTTATCTCATGTTCTTATTTTTAGTTTTCATTGAATAATATTGTTTATACACATTAGTTTTTTATTATAAACAATCATTTCACTCTTCTCTTTCTTTTACTTCTAAAAGACTCTTATTTTCATCTTTTTTTTTCTTTTCTTAATCTTCTATTCAAATAGGTTTTATATTTTCAATCTGGATATTGCCTATGGTAAATTTTTTTTTCCAATCTTTTGGATTAAGGTGTCCATGTGATGGAAACTTAAGTGATCACACAAGGGGTTATGAAGGGCCTTTGGCACATCCCTGGTGGACCTATCCCAAAGGCTAATGCTAAGAAGATTAGGGAGGCTCTCTAATGAGCAAAAATATTTTTCCATTTATTTCTTCTCATACTTGACCTCATAGGATGTTAATTGAGCTTAACTTAGTGAATTAGCCTTGCGTTGAGATTTGGTCATGATTTGGAGCTTAATTGAATTAATTGCTTAATGCTAAATTTATAACATTGTTTCAAGTTTTGGGCTTTAACTTGAGCTCCAAATGATGGATCAAGTCGATCTTTACATGGTTAGAAAGTTAAGAGAAAGCTATATAACTTTCATATCAAAGCTAGAGCCTAGTTCTACCATTTCAAGTCTCAAAATTTACTGTGAAGTCACCCTAGTGTTTTTGATTGAATTAACTTTGCCATAATGATTAGATCATAACTAAAGCTTCAATAGTTCAAATGAGATTAAACAAAAGCCCAGAGGCCCCTATGATCCAACCTAATGTTTTCAAACCTTAAACTTAATAAAACTACATAGTTTTGAAGGTCAACACAAAGGCTAAAGTCAAACCAATGTTTTACTCTATAGAGGATTAGTTTTGTGTTTGGATTTGTAAATATTGTTTAGAGGCTTTAATTGTAACTTAGGCTTTTCATTTTTGTCGAATTATTTAGCGTTTTATTGGGCTTGGTTGTCTTATGAGTCCAGCCCATTTTTGTTTAGTGATAGCTATTTGTGAAGACTTGTTTCCCTTAGAATTCTAATTACACAACTTTATGAATTGAAAAGTCATCTTCTTTTTGAGAGCTTCCTCTCTTAGGGTTCTTACACTTATCAAAGAGAGTTCTTCTTGTGGCATCAAATCCATCACTTATCACTCTCCTTCTTATGTTTTCAAGAGTGTGGTGTGAATATCCTTTTTTTTTTTCATCTTTATTGCTGAACTTTGGAGGATCCATGGACATCTCTTGTGGGGATCACATTAATTTGGTATCAAAGCTTCAGCTCTCCAAATTCAGGTGTATTCTTTCCTTGTTGTTTTGTTGCAGAATTTTTTGCATTTTGTGCTTCCTGATCTGCCCTATTCTTGTGCCATCTTGCTTATTTCTGAATTTGTGTCCAATTATGTTTCATTTTGTTGTATTGCTTTGCTTGTTTGCTGTCAATTTTTTGTTGCGTGTTGCCTGCTGTTTGGAATCATTTTTGCTTCAATTCTGCAGAAAAATTTTTATGTCCTAGCTTGTCCACTAAGTGTTTGATCATATTTTTATTTGGTTTAAATTTTTTTGCTCAATTGTGTCTTTCCTACTGAATTTTTGCTGCTATTTGGCATGCACCTCTACTGAAATTCTGGAAAATTCAGCAAAATTTTTGCTTCTTGATTTGGTGCACATTAAGTGTATGTTGGTTGGCTTGAGTTTCCTTTGCATTGTTTTTGTGTATCCTGATGTTTGAAGTTGACCGGGTGGCTTATGGAATCCGAATTGGACAAATACCCAGATCAACTCGTTGAAATCCAGTCAGTACTCGGCCAACTGCTGACCCGATTCACAACCCCGTTGGAACACGCAGAAGGATTCAACTTCAGTCCTTTTGATGCTGCAAACCAGCCATACCACTCCTCTAGCTTTTTGTTTGATTATCAATATGCGAACAATATATTAATTAAAAAATTACAACTATAATTAACTTATTTTTTATTAAATAAAATCAAATGTAACTCTAAATAGCAATTATGTCATATTAAGTAATTTAAATTTAATAAATATTTCTTATATAATTAGTTAAATTGAAACCATTCATTTTAAAATATTTAATGAATTGATTTAAATTATAATATATATATTATTATTATAAAAATTTTAATAGTAGTGAAAATATTTCTTTTTTTTTCACAATTGTGACATAGAAGTTTAAATAATTAAATTTAGAATTTCTTATAAACTATTCAAATTTCTCACCATCATTCCACCCTTAAAAATACCTATATTGATTATAAATATTAAATTTTTATTATATATATTTATAAATATGAAAATATTTCGATTGGTTCAATCATCTGACAAAATCAATCCAACCTTGTTCCAATCACATTGACAGATCAATGGCCAAGCTAGGTTTTGAAACATTGAAATATATATAGCTTATTTAAAATTAGTATGATTTGTCATAAATTGATGTAGTTAGCTTTAAACAAATTATTATTGATGAAGCAATGATGATACTTGAGGAGCAGAGAAGAAGGGGCAAGATTCAGCGAAGTTGAAAGAGAGCTTTAATTAGTATCTTCATATTTGAGGTTTTCTCAAGTTCCATGGCAAAGGAGAGAACATGAGGTTCCATTCATTATATCGCTCTAGGTTATCAATTGTATTTAAGAGTGATGCTACTTTGACCACTCAATGCAACTCATTCACTCTTTATGTTGAACAAGGCACAAGTATTTGAAGCATATATTTGTGAGACCAACACACTTGTCTTGTTAAGTTAAGATGTGTGATTAAGTTATAAATGAAAACAAAGTGATAAAGATATATTGCTCAATAAAGAGGAAACAGAATTATGGAATACCAAATTAAAAAAAGATTATGAAGAATAAAATTGGAAAATAAAAGTATTTTATAAAAGATCAAATTAAGAAAATTTATTTTCTTAATAATCGGATTTTGACGTATCTCTTAACCGTTTTTGGTGAGTGGGAACTGGCCTTAAACTAAGACGCCAATTTAAGATAACACTCCCATGCTTGACATGTGAACTTAATGTAATTAATTTCACCAATATCAAAATTTTTTATACAAAATTCAATTTTTAACAAACATTATAGTATAAAAATATAATGACTCAATGCATGTATACATGAGATCATTTATTGTCCATTGTTCCTCCAAGCATTGTGCCATACTTCTTAGCCAAAGCGGTCTTTAAATCAAGGAACAAATCTACAACCTAAAATATTTTTTTACAAGGAAAACATAATAAGTTTCAATGAAATTTAATAAGTAAATCACTTACTTTGTATATTGTATATTACTAATGTTTAATTACACCAATATCATAATTACCCATATACAACCTTAATATATATATAACAGTAAAACATAGTTTAATCCAAATCAATACACAATTATATGCCTTATCCATGCCATTTGTTATCATACATTCAACCAATTCTTATCCACATTACTATCTAATGCAAATATTCAAACAAACACTTGTATACACTAACTCATAAATCAAATGATTAATTTTTCCGAAAAAACAAAAAAATGGCATTCCCCTTATGGTTTTATGAACTTAATCTTGCTACTTCTTTGCCTATAAGTCCACAAATTCTTTCCTATGCTCATGAGGCCCAACTTATCACTTAACACATCATTTCAATGCTCTCACCCAAAATTAACTCAACGAAGCCAAATACAAGCACCAAAAGTATCTAAACTCATGTTTCCACATGCCAATTCTGTAATAAAACACTTATGAGAAAAGTCAGTCATTTATCCACTAGGTTAACACATAGTCATTTTTAAGATACCATTCTCATTTCTCATCATTGTTTTAATATTTTGACAATTCTCATAAGTCACTTTCATAATTATAATCTTCAATTTCCAATCTTTTGTATCATCACATGTACTCATTTTGATTTTTGGCTAAATATATCATTTCCCATTCACACTTATTGTTGACACTTTACACGTTTTGGATGCCAAAATCAATGTTTCAAAGGCTACTGTCCAATGGGTTCTTCAAGAGTCTTTCAATATGAAACCTATCCATGATTTTCCCTTCACTACTAAACTACCAATTTTGTAAAGTCTAGTCAACACCAAATAAATGTTAAGGTAGATTATAAAACTTCAGGTAAGTACTAGCCATATAAGAAAATTATTACTTTCTAATTTCAATCAATCATAAAAAATGACTATAGGTCATACTTCCACAAACAAAGACATCCTATAAATCATTTCTCATGGAATCTAAAACACCTACCAATATTTTATTATCCCAAAACTATAGCAATTTAGTATTAACATTTCTAAACATTTAATGTTAAAAACCTTAGGAACTGTATCATAAACAATTTCAACCATTTTTTACTTAAGGGCAATAAAAGATGGTGCAATCCAACCCATTTACCAAACACTCAAGTGGACTATAACTATTCCAATCACATTCTATTTAGTATCATTATACAATCTTATTCATTCTTCATTTTATGGCACCAAGCAAGTTCCATAATTCATTAACTTATTTGAAGATAAATAAATGTCAAGCAATGAACTACTTCATAACTAAGAAACAAAAGAAACATTAGCTGGAGAAAATGGACTCAACAATGAAAAGAAGCATACAAACATTGACTAGATTCTAGTCTATTCATTTTGGTACCCATGGTACCATTAGGAAACAAGGACAATTGAAAAATCATATCAGCATTGTATAATCTCAGATCAATTAGCTTTTGTGCACACAATTCCATTTGAAAACAGTAACAATATGAAAACCAATAGACATTGTCTAAACTCAAATCGATTCACTTTTGATCTCAAAGAAATAAACCATTTAAAAACAATGACAATATGGACCCAAGGTGATATTTTTCAAGTAACTTACTAATTCAAGTGTTTTTTACTTCCATTCCTTTACATTTCACCTTATCTCTCCAACATATTAGTCTCCCCTTATCACTCCATCATGTTAATGGTCATATACAATTTCAAGCTACATTTGTAGGTTGCTTGAATAATCTTTCAAGGATTTACATCAATCAATTCACAAACATATCACTCAACTCACAACATAATCAATCAATTCATGACACAATCAATCAAGACAAAAATAACATTCTATCATTTAGTCATCCAATTATGCAATCACTCTTTAAACAAGTATCATTTACAATAACACAATAATGAAAGACACATGGCTCAAGTGGACTAACAAACAATTAAGTTCATGAACCTAACCATAGAATCAACACAACTTAATAAAAGAAGATATAGACAACATCCTAAAACATTTCAAAAACATTCTACCACATTTTCTTTTCTAGGGCTCACAATTCGAATCACCCTTATTACAATATTTTTGCAATCATGCTTGATAAACAGGACATGCATTCATGCCTTGCTATTTGAGTCAATTTTTAAACTAGTATTGTATAATTCAAATTGACTCTTCCTAATATTGTTTTCAATTCTAATCATGATTTTGAGCATGTGCAGTTTTGAACTTCTCAAAGGTTTACCACTTTGGGCTAAC
>JANHAO010017154.1:0-14087 GCA_026873985.1 Saraca asoca
AAAGGGCATAACTTTATCCTATTCAAAAAATCGATGATGAAAGGGGGGACCGGGAACCTAAAGCCAACCGTGAAATGTGGAAGACCCATGGCAATGAAACCTTGAGGAGGGTGTGCAATGTGGTCGTTTACTGCAGGAGCCATGGCACTACATCCTCTAGGCACCCGATGGGACTGGACTGCAAGCTGAATATCCCGCCATCGCATTGTGAACGCGTGAAATTCAAAAACATGGCGATCTCGGGATCTCCTCGCTATGACGCCCGAACCCTCTGAGGGTCCCTGACGGGTCACGAAGGACGAGACTTTGCCTTCCCCACTGGGCACCGCCTCCTCTGGCAATCTCACCCTCGCCATCTCCAAGGCCGCTCCCATCCCTTCGTCGTCATCTCCTACCAGTGACGGAGTTGCACATGACTCGCTTCCATCTACAAAGAAAGAAAGCCAATTAAGCTACTATGGATAGGCCGCATTAGAACAAAAAGAAAGCCTAGTATCATCACGGATCACAGGCCATACGCAACCTGAAGCCACCCCAGTAACAACCCAGAACCACGAAGGGAAAGAAGAAGAAGGGGACAATCTCGAGTCATAGGAACAAAACTCGATGAGAAAACAGCAGGTGACTCCGGGATGGCCAAACAGGCCGACCCCATCAAAACAGAAAAAATGGAACCTCGAAGACGCAAACCAGCCAATCCAGCCGATGAAAGAAAACATTTCTGAAAATAAAATAGATGGGAAGAGTGGCCTAAGACTTACTGTAATTCTTTCAAGCAAGGCGATCTGATCGAAATGTGGTTGCAATTGTGGTAGAGGAAAGCCCCAGAACCAGAGAAACAGACTAGAAGATAGCTAAACCAGGAATAGGGAAAATGAAAAAGGACGAAAGGGTCTTCCCAATTTAAAAAGGAAAACACCTCACCGTCAGATCAAAAGGGCTCCTGGCTACCCACGATCCAACGGTTGGGGAGACACGAAGGTCAATAAATGACGATTCAGAAAATCGCACGGGAATCCGGAAAGCCATGATTGCCCGTCGACATTGGAAAATAAAAAAGCCACACATAAAGAGCAGTTTCCAAAAGCGAACAGCTCAAGCGGTCATTGCATACCAAAAAAGGCCTGGGGCTCGATGAATAATCTCGCGTCCAAGTAATGCGCAAAAAGAGAAGAATTCTTGCGCGAGCCACGTCTAAGTAATGTTCTCGCCCTAGCACAGAATTCTTGTATGGAACGACCCTGCATCCAAGTAATGTGTCACCAAACACAGAATGCTTGCGTGGGCCGGGGGCTCGATGAATAATCTCGCATCCAAGTAATACGCAAAAAGCGTAGAATTCTTGTGAGAGCCACATCCAAGTAATGTGCTCACCTCGGCATAGAATTCTTGCGTGGAACGACCCTGCATCCAAGTAATGTGTTGCCAAACACAGAATGCTTGCACGGGCCGGGGGCTCGATGAATAATCTTTTGTCCAAGTAATGCACAAAAAACGTAGAATTCTTGCGCGTGCCACGTCCAAGTAATGTGCTCACCTCGGCACAAAATTCTTGCGTGGAACGACCCTACATCCAAGTAATGTGTTGCCAAACACATAATGCTTGCGTGGGCCGGGGGCTCGATGAATAATCTCGCATCCAAGTAATGCGTAAAAAGCGTAGAATTCTTGCGCGAGCCACGTCCAAATAATGTGCTCACCCTAGCACAGAATTCTTGCGTGGAACGACCCTGTGTCCAAGTAATGTGTCGCCAAACACAGAATGCTTGGCGAGTCGGGGGCTCGATGAATAATCTCACATCCAAGTAATGCGCAAAAAGCGTAGAATTCTTGCGCGAGCCATGTCCAAGTAATGTGCTCGCCCCGGCATAGAATTCTTGCGTGGAACGACCCTGCGTCCAAGTAATGTGTCGCCAAACACAGAATGCTTGCGCGGGCCGGGGGCTCGATGAATAATCTCATTTCCAAGTAATGCGTAAAAAGCGTAGAATTCTTGCGTGGAACGACCTTGCGTCCAAGTAATGTGTCGCCAAAAATAGAATGATTGCGCGGGCCGGGGGCTCGATGAATAATCTCACGTCCAAGTAATGGGCAAAAAGTGTAGAATTCTTGCGTGGAACGACCCTGCGTCCAAGTAATGTGTCGCCAAACACAGAATGATTGAGCAGGTCGGGGGCTCAATGAATAATCTCACGTCTAAGTAATGCACAAAAAGCGTAGAATTGTTGCGCGAGCCACGTCCAAGTAATGTACTTGCCCTGGCACAGAATTCTTACGTGGAACGACCCTGCGTCCAAGTAATGTGTCGCCAAACATAGAATGCTTGCGCGGGCCGGGGGCTCGATAAATAATCTCACGTCCAAGTAATGATCAAAAAACATAGAATTCTTGCGCGAGTCACGTCTAAGTAATGTGCTCGCCCCGGCACAGAATTCTTGCATGGAACGACCCTGCGTCCAAGTAATGTGTCGCCAAACATAAAATGCTTGCGTGGGTCGGGGGCTCGATGAATAATCTCACGTCCAAGTAATGCGCAAAAAGTGTAGAATTCTTGCGCGAGCCACATCTAAGTAATGTGCTCACCCCGGCACAGAATTCTTGCGTGGAACGACCCTGCGTCCAAGTAATGTGTCACCAAACATAGAATGATTGCACGGGCTGGGGGCTCGATAAATAATCCCATGTCCAAGTAATGCACAAAAAGCGTAGAATTCTTGCGCGAGCCACATCCAAGTAATGTGCTTGCCCCGGCACAGAATTCTTGCGTGGAACGACCCTGCGTCCAAGTAATGTGTCACCAAACACAGAATGCTTGCGCGGGTCGGGGGCTTGATGAATAATCTCACGTCCAAGTAATGTGCAAAAAGCATAGAATTCTTGCATGAGCCACGTCCAAGTAATATGCTCACCCCGGCACAGAATTCTTGCGTGGAATGACCCTACGTCCAAGTAATGTGTCACCAAACACAGAATGCTTGCGCGGGCCAGGGGCTCAATGAATAATCTCGTGTCCAAGTAATGCGCAAAAAGCGTAGAATTCTTGTGCGAGCCACGTACAAGTAATGTGCTCACCCCGACACAGAATTCTTACGTGGAATGACCCTGCGTCCAAGTAATGTGCTCGTCCCAGCATAAGAATTCTTGCGTGAAACAAACTCTTTATCCGGGGAACATACGCGTACCGCACAAAATTCATATGCATGGTCTACCCAGGGCTTCACAAGAAATAAGAAGAGCCTGCTGAAGTACTAGTCGCCATCCAAGATTTGGTCAGATCGACTTCCCTAAGGGGAACAAAGTCAGAAGCAAAAGCAGAAGCGTAACTCTCATCACGCGAAGCGAGCCGAGAGTTAGGGGGCTTATGTTATAGAGATTGTCCAGATATGAGGTCCGGACAAGGCAACATGACCAAATGAAGAAAAGGAAGACCGAACGTAGACGTCAGCAATGTTCAGATCACCAGGGGAGCACGAGGCCTCGCTAGATTGCGAGGTTTGAGTCAGGAAATGACCCCGCCAACAATGGTCAATGAACAACCGAACCGACTCAGGACCACGACCCCCGACTTCCTCCTTGACTAAATCGATAGAAGATAAAGCCCAGTCAGCAGTCTGAGGCGTGACAATAAGTTTGACAGCCCGAGCCTCTGGCAATCCACATTAGCCCCCCGGAGATCCGACAATGATTTGCCTGACATTAATTACCCGACGGCAAACATTTAATGCTGTAAGCGGCGAAGGTGATCATTTTGGCGATTAGAGGAAATTACACTTGTAACCCCACTCCCTCGTTATAAATAGAAGGAAGAAAGAAGAAAAGAGTAGAAGGGGGATATAACACAGAAAAAAGAGAAAGATTCCTTTAGAAATAAGAAAGTCTTTGTAACTTGCCTTGAGAAGGCCCTTGAATAGTAAATACCAGGAAACCACCGTGGACGTAGGGGCCATAAACTGGCTTTAGCCGAACCACGTCAAACCTTCAACTTCATCACCCTCATTTTGCCTTCTCCTAACTCTTATCTTACTTCTTTTTCATATCATATATATACAGTCAGGGGAACCGAACCAAAGGATCAGTTGACCGGATTTTGCCGTCAACACCTTCTTTCTTTCTTTCCCTAATTACAAGCATCAAAATCTAAAGAATAATTTTTTTTAATCAAAGTAAATCAATAGTTGTTATTAAAGGCAAGATTATAATTCTCTAATCTAATGTTACTTTTTTTTTATTTGTTATATTTTATTTATCATATTTGAACCTTTTTTTAACACACAAATTTTTTATATTTGTTTACAATTTTTTTTGTATATTTGTTAAATGATTTTTTTTATTCATTTGATAGGTGTGAGTAAGAATTTTTGAACTTCTTTTTTATATATAAGTAAAAAATTTTGAAGTTCTTTTTTAGATATGAGTCCCCTTTTGTTGTTAGTTTCTCATACACAAACATAATTTTTGGATCTTTATTTTAAGATATAAATTCACGTTTTTGTTTTTGCAAGCCATTATTTATTCAATTTCTTATCTAATAAAATTATCATTTTTTTAAAGAATTTTGTTTACAAAGCCATTGTTAATACTTGAAGACGTGATAAAAAATTATTAAGAAGATTTTTCCAAAGCAAAATACAAAAATGAATTCTAAAAATGAAACAATGTGTTTATATTATAAAAGTACGGGTAAAGTTGGTATTTTATTGTAAAAAAATGCCTTTTAACTAGACATACACAAAATATATCACAGTTGGAAGATGAAAAAGACACTTAGTGGGGAGAAAATGCAGTGGAATTTGAAGTTTAAAAGCTACTTGTGTAGGTTTTGAAACTGGAAGGAATGTCAATGTATTTTCATGAAATTTTAGGAGAGGAGGGAGTATTTTTCTCTTAAGAATTGTTTGGTCAATAGAAAGTTCCATAGGAATTACAATTTCCCAAGAAGTAGTAAATATTTTAATTATTCAGTTGGCCATTAACTCAAAAAATGAGAGAAGTTGCTTATCCAGCCTTCAAGGTAAGTTATACTTCTTGTTCTTTTAATGAAATAAAAATATAAAATTATCATTACAAAATTTAAATAATAACAAGAATGCCTTTTTAAAACCTTATCTAGTGTCTTGGTAGAAGAACATGTTAGCCTTACTAGCGAGATTGTTAGCATTGCTTGTAATATCTTAAAAAAAAAATGTTAGCTGACGGACTGAAGTGAAATTTTAGTATTTTTTATTAGGGTCATAACATAATTTCTTATTTTTCAAGAGGGGCTATTTGAAGTCGGTGGAAAGTCATAGGATCAAACTGTAATTTGTCCCATTTCTTTTTATGTATAAATTTCTCTAGTCAACTTTTCCACTCAGTGCATCCTCTCTCTCCCTCTCCCTTTCCCGAAGCTTCTTGCGATGTCCTCCTTTCTCTTCGGCTGACCTTCTTTTTTCGGCAAACTTCTTCATCCAGTGCTGTCACTGGTAGTCTCTCTTTTCTCCAATGTCTTTTTCGCCATTTCTCTATGCTAGCCTTCCTCCTCGTGCGCACAGCTTCTCTAGCTCGAAACTTCTATCCGATTGTTATTGCTGCATTCGGTTAGTCAGTTTCCCTTTGTTTAGTGAGCTTGTGTGGTCCTCCACCTTCCTTCCAGCTTTCCAACAGCTATCCTTCTCTAGCTCAGCTCACGGTAGCTTTCTCCCCTATTTTAGTGCAGTATAGCTAGTGCTTTCTATTGGCTCACTGGCGACGTCCTAGCTTACGATGAGCTGCCCATAGCCACTGTGGACAGTGGTGAGTAATCCTAAAATAAAAAATTTATTCTATAGCAACTCTACATCTAGTTTGCAAGAATTTTCCTTTGAAATCCTTATTGTTCTAACTGAAAAAAAATTAGGAATTCTCTTATTGTTTTGCATTGTCTTGCTTCAGTAGGGTTCCTATCTAAGGATTAAGCATATTGATGTTTAATTTTGGAGCTTCAACTGACTTAGCTTTCTAAGGATTTTTCTAAGATGAGTGGACAATCCTCCTCACTTAATAATCCCATATGTAAACATAAAATAATTTTATTATATAAAATGTTATAAATCCTTTTTTTAAATATTGGGATTTTTCTATATGTTATAGTGGTTTCAAAAGTATATTTATATATTGTATGAGTACATGAAATGATTTGCTGTGCTAAAATTATACATTTTCATCTTACTTTATATTATTGAAATTGATGATATTACTTTTCTATATGATGAATGGATATGGAAATGCTTAACAGATTTAAGTATATTTGGAAAAAATGTTGCTTACTCAAACAATGAATTTCATGCTACATGATATATTTAGAATGTTGATTTGAGATACTGGATCCTTTGGTAATTGCTTAGTAACCCTCAGGTGCATTTGTGATTACTATATTTGTTGGAGGAATAAGGTTGGAGAGACACGTATAGAGTCATAAGGAAGGAAATGTAGAGATGTAAATGTTTATGAGCATCTAGCAAACATGTTGGATGACTTATGACGATGTTATGTTATGACGTATGATTACCTCTGGGAATTTTTCCTTTGAGGTTCCAGACGAGTGTTCTAATTAATTGAGCATTGGTATATATTTTAGAAAATTTTTTGACTTTCTCTCATATTTATGTCATAATGAACATATTTTCATGATAGTATATTTTGACACTTATTTTTATGTTATTGAATATATGTTCTCAATTATTTGATTTTCTTACTACATGATAGTTTTTGAATTTATTTTGAAATTATGGCTACAGAATGGTAAGCATATCTTCATGGCCATATTTACATATATATATATATATATACTTCCGAGCATGATTTTTAAATGGGATTTTTAGGTGATCATAAAACTGTTTACTCATTGAATTTCTATGAAACTCACTCTTTTCTTCTTTATTTGCTTCACACCCTGTTGGTTCCGGATCTACTCACCGATCGAGTGAATCACATCCAGCAGAGATTTAAGATATAACTATGGTGTAAAGTCTAGCAGTTGGTAGGATTATATATACATGTATTGTGTATGATTGTTGGATGCCTAGTAGGATGTAAATTGTATAGTCTGGGCCAGTGCATATTATTATGTTATTATATAGAGAGTGATAGGTGTGTAACCTTTTTGATGTTGTACAGGCCTTAAGGCTAGATATCTGGAAAATAGAGGAAACTCTACTGGATTTTCATTAGAATTTTAATATATATATATATATATATATATTTCATCATGGACTAATGAAATAGTGAGTCATTGGTATGTAATTGCATTATAAGGCTTGTAGGGGGTTTCGAATGGAAAGGGTTTCCTAATAGTGACTTTCTACATTGGTCATGTTTCGTGGATCAAGTCGTGACATTACTATCATATCTTCTTTAGTTTTGATATTGAAAATCAATTTTGATCATTATCATAATCTGACTAAGTGTTTAGTGTTTATTATTTGAATCAGGATCAATGTCAAACTAATGTTATTCAAGAGATCCATCTTTAGACATAACAATTTTATTGTATCAATTAGGATCTTTTATATGTGTAATCTAATTCATATTTGATCTAAATAAGTTTCTTAAATCAATTAAGTTGAGGTAGAAATAAATCACTTGAAATGAGTTAAAAATGAAAAGTTTTCTAACTAAGTTTTCAAATACTTTTTCACAAGTGAAATTTTTATAAAACTATTTTTCACCATGTGAATCAATTTATATTGAAAATCTTGTGAAATGAACTTGAATCGATTCATGAATTGATTCATGAAGAATTTTTTTGAAAACTATTTTTACTGAAAGTTAGAAATCTTGTTAATCGATTAGGTAATTGATTCATACTTGTTTACATAATAGTGTGAATTGATTCACACATCGAATCAGTCATGAAGTTCTTAATGACATTCATAGATGAATTGATGCATGAATCGATTCATAAGTTGGTAACCGATCTGAATCGATTCATAGTAAAAAAGTTAGTTATTTTTTAAATGTCGGTTGTCACACTATAAATACTACCTAATCTTATTTCAAACATAGTTTTTTCATAAGAATGATTGCGAAAAACTAAGAGAAAACAGAGCTTAAGCAGATTTATCATTACCTCATCTGATTTCATCAAACAAAGCGATTCTTGGATCAAATTAGAGAAGAACACATCATAGATAATTGAAATCTACATCTCAATTTCAGAGTATTGTATTTCTATCTTAATTCTTGTTTTGGTTTGTAGGTTGATAGAAATATGAGATATAAAAGGGGAGGTTGATCTTTTCTTTGCATCTTTTTTAATTGTGAGGTTAATCATAAATAATTGAAGGTGTAATGTGTTTTGTATCTAAATTGGTTGGCAGGAGCTCGATTAAGTCTTGTGTATAAATTGGTTTGAAGAGCCTAGTTAAGTCTTGTGTTTAGGTAATAAAAGAAAGACTATTCGATTGAGAATTCGATCAAGTGGAAGTACACTTCAAGCATGGGTTCATTTGAAGTGGAACCACTTTAAAAATTCTGGTACTCTTTATATCACTACATTTAATTTTTTGCTGTACATATATTCTGTTTTAACTTATTAACTATTTCTGTAATTCTGCATTATATCTAAATCAGTAACTATAATTAAATTTTTGTTATCCAATAAATATACTTTGATAAATCTTTTAAACTTCCAAAGAAGTTTTCAAGTCTTCCGTTATAAATTAGAATCTAGATCAAAAGATTATCTATAATAAGGGACTAACAGAACATAACTTTTATAGAAGTCATTTTAATTATTTTGATAATATTTTCTAAAAAATTTATAATTGAATCAATACTATATAAAAACTTGCTTTCTAGGAAGTGTTACTTATTTAGAGTCAACCAAACAACTTTTAGTATCTTTTAGGAAGTTCACACATGAACTTATTTTATGAAAAATTCAATTTTCCGTAAAATCTTACTTCTCATGTAAACTAAATTGATCCTTTAGTTATTTATTTGTATCCAATCAAATTCCACGCTCAATAATATATTAGAACAATTAACAATTTTTTTTTTCTGAAGTAATAATTGATTTGTCAAAAGGGATGTGATAAACACACGATGAAATTAGTATTATAATGTTTTTATATTAACAAACATTAATTACAGGATTACAATTCAAGGAAAATTGCCCACAAGTTTATTTTAGCTACGGAGGAGGTCATTAACTTATGAAATAAGAGGGTAACGGAGGATTTTTATCATAAGAGAAAAGGAAAAATCATTTAATAAATCTGGATAATAATCGAACATAATTTAAATCTTCCTAAACCTTAAAAAAATATAAATGATAATTACTGAATTAGAAAATCTTAATTAAATTTTGCATAAATCAACGGTGATTTAACATGTAGTGCTGCTCTTATAAAATTGATTTGCGTTTTCTATAATAAATGAAATTGAAATTGAATGGATCAAAACAAATGAAAATAATGTTTGATAGATTAAATCTTATATTGACATAATTGGGCTATTGCAATTCATTTCTTCCTGGAAAATGTTCAAAAATGAATGACAAATAAAAATATTGAAAAAATATATTTTACACTCTTAAAATTTTATCGAGTGATAATTTATTTTTTTCAACTTTAAAAATTTGTAAATTATACCCTTAAATTTTAAATAAGTTACAAATTATCTTTTTAAAATTTAAATAAAATTATAAAACTAATTATCTATTAATTTTAACCATAAACCAGAAAATATATTACATAAACATTGTTAAGATCTTATTTTATTTTCTATAAGGCACAAAACAAACCTTAAACATATTATTGGTTCCAACAATATTTCAAACATAGATTATAAAACTTATATTTTGGTAATGAAATAACACATTTAATTTGACTATTGTATCTTATAGATGATTAAAAAACAAGTCTATCAACAAAGTATATATAACATTTTTATTGGTTTAAAGTTAAAATTAATAATCAATTAATATTTTTATAATTTCTTCAAACTTTTGAAGAGTAATTTGTAGCTCTTTTAAAATTTAAGAATGTAATTTATAGGCTTTGAAAGTTTGAAAATGATATTTTATCATTCAATACAACTAACTCTAAGGATATAAAGTATATTTTTCCAAAAATATCTATGACTTCAAAATTCGGTGGAGAACTTACTCCACGCCAAGGGTAATGTTCACAAAAAATTCTAATCCCTTTTATCAATCCATCAACACAGATAAACATAAAAATTAAAAGACAAAGCATGTAAATTGACAAACCTGAAATTCTGCATTTTATATCTATTTCTATGCTAATAAAATAAGAATCATTACTTGTGGATAGGGTGGGCAAATACAGCCGCTCTAGTTTTTGGTTTGGAGTCAATCCTAAAATAATAGAACTAGGCCTAAAATTGGATAAAAAAATTAAATCCTGTTTTATAATGGATTGAGTTTGAACTTGATATTTAAAATCACATTGGATCTTCCTGTTTTTATTTTACACATACTAAAATTTTGTACATATTATATATTTAATATATATTATGTGACATAAATGTTAATATTAAGAATTAACTCACATTTTTCTTTTAATTATAACTAAAAATAATTGTTATAGGTATATGCAAAATGGGCTGGCAAAAACTTAACAATAGATGAGTTCAAATAAAAGAGGTCCAACTCGTCCAAAGCTAAGATTGCTCAACAAAGGTACTAGATCCCTGGCCATGAGCTTAGAATACAGGACTATGAGTCCCAACCCGCGTGGTCAACAAGTTGCCTTGTGCGAGCTCGGGATCGTCGAATACAAGCTCGATATCACTGGTCAAAGGTTAGCGTCAACCGTAGGACAGGAACCCCAGCTCGTGGGACATAGCATCTCGCCTAGTTAAAAGCTCACTGTAATTAAACTTGAAGTAGATATTCACTCACAGACCCAACTTGCGAGGCCAATCTGCAAAAAGTAACTTACAGGGGCTCACTCACAAAAAGCAGTCTATAGAAGCTAACTTGCAGAAGTCCAAATTGTCAACATATTTATTACTTGATGTAACAGATTTACAATTCATTAAATTGCACTTGTAACCTCCCAACCTCTTTAAAAGGGGGAGGAACATATATAATAGGGATCCTTCAGAATATATACTGTAACTCTGTCAAATTTTTACTAGAGAAATAAAATCACCCGTGGATATAGGAATCTAGACAAAGGATTTGGTTAAACCACATTAAAAAAATCCTATTGGCCTTTGCCATTATTCCTCTCCATCTCTTCATCTCTTATTGATCTAATCAGACTGCAGTTTGAGGGTTTTAAGAACTCATCTAGTTGACAAAATTTGGGATTACAAAATTTTACTATCAATATTTTGGCGCTAGAGGAAAGGCCTATATGCTTTTTGGTTGCTTTTCTACCCAGGTACAATGGTTAGATGAAGAATCACTAAAAGCTTAAACACTCCAGTTAACCAGCTAGTAGACACTCCCATTGTCGGTATCACTGCTAGTTTGCCCCTTAAAACTCACTGCTAGCCTGTTATTGCTCTCGGAACTAATGAGGTACAAACATGTCACTGACTTCAACAAATGTTCGAGAACAAGATAAGAGAGTTGGTAGACGTGGTTAAAGTGCTAACACAAGCAGAAACCTTGGGCACACAAAAACAGGCTAAGATCACTGCACAACTCCAACAGTTATGTGAAAGAGCCTAGGAGGAAAGGTCGGTTAGATAAACACATTGGCACTCTAACTCAGTTCACTCCACCAATCAGCGAACGAAATCAAGAGCCTACCAAACATGCAAGAATTGTGATAGTCAGTGACATGGGAGCTTGTATTGAGCTAAGAGCTCGAACAGGACCAGTCATGGTCATACCCTAAGTCGCTACTCCCATTACCATGAAGGAAAAAGGAGCCAATAGTCTTCTAGTCAACAATCTGGGGCACGGGACTCGATGGTGGAAGAGTTATTTTAAAAGGTGAACCAGTTGGAGGAATGCCTTCAGGTTCAAAATGATCAAGAACATCATGAGGATAGGATACCATTTACTAGAAAAATTGAGATGCAACCCCTCCCTCATAAACTTAAAATTCCCACAATTCTACCATATGATAGGGATAGCGACCCATTTGACCACTTGGATGCATTCAGTATCCAGAAGGACCTTCAAACAACCAATCCTCTAGTTAAATGTTGTGTTTTTCTAGCTACACTAGGATGCGTACCTTGAGCATGGTTCAAAAGTCTCTCAACTTGCAGCATTGATAGCTGGGAAGAGTGCCAAAAGAAATTCACCAACCAGTATTGAGCATTGAAAAGGTAGCTCGTACCACCTTGCCACCTTGTAATGGTCTTTCAGCATAAGCATGAATCACTAAAAGGCTATATAGCCAAGTTCAGGCACGAGGCCAATTCCATAAAGAACCACTCAGAAGAAAATATCTTGACAGCGATCTCAGTGGGGGTCCACATAGATGGAAAACTGTATAAAAGCCTATATAAGTCCCTGGTAGGAGATCTAGCTAAATTCTACGAACGAGTTGCCAAACAATTAGATGGGAGGAGACTTTTGGCCTAGGGAAATTTGATCAGGAGAACAATATCAAAAATAGGAACTATGACTGAAGTGGCAAGGACAACAGAAGGGTGACTCTAATGACTAGCCCACAGAGAAGGCTAGGCTTATGCAACCTCAGCATCAAGGTCACCATGAAAGCCATAACATCCTATCTGACACTCAAGATAGGATATTTGCAACAGAAAGAAACAAGGAAGACTTTAGGAAACCTAAACCCTTGAGGGCCCCCAATAAGTTTAGGGATACAAGCACATTTTGTACCTATCACAATGAAGTTGGGCATAACACCTCAGAATGTTGGGCACTCAGAGATGTAATAGAGGACCTCATCAAGAGAGGTCACTTGCAAGATTACATGGTGAAATCTTTGGAACAGTGACCTCAGTAACCTCAATGACATCCTAATCAAAAGCAGGCATCAACGATGAGGACCATTTTTTGATTTTGTAATATAATGCAGAAATTAATGAAAGCATTCTGGATTCCTATACTAATCTTTAAATGAATCTTTAGCAAAGCATTATACAAAGAGGTAGGCGATTCTCGATGCTGACAAAGTCTAGGCGTGCACGACTTGCCGGTAATGAGATTGTTGTTTCATTAAGCAATGAGATTGTTGTGAAATTGAGCAACAAGATTGTTATTTCACTAAGCAATGAGATTGCTGTGAAATTGAGCAACAAGATTGTTATTTCACTAAGCAACAAGATTGCTATGAAACTGAGTAATGACATTATTGATTACTGTGAAATTGAGCAACAAGATTGTTGTTTCACTAAGCAATGAGATTGCTATGGAATTAAGCAACAAGATCACTGATAGAGTCAAACTCATACTGCCCACTAAGCAATAAGATTGCTGTGGTGCGATCCATAAGTCGTAGCTTGCATGTGACCTATTGCTCGCAGCTCACATGCAACCTATTGGTTATAACTTTCATGCGACCTGCCTAGACATTCTACTCATCATTAGCTAAGACACTCCAATGCTCAAATTCATTAGTAACCGAAGAATATGACTGATTGGCTATCTAAACATTTCATTTAGTTATGATTTGTAGGAATTAATGTTATCATTTATGATATACAGAACCTACAATGCAACATTCAAGAATCATGAAGAAAGCTCATTCATTAAGAGCCTCACTTAATGAGGTAAGTTTATATTAGAAGATTCAAAGTACAAATAAAAAAAAGCCTACAACTATCATATTTTGAAAAGAAGGTTGGCTACGGGGAGTTAAACTCTAATTAGTTAGAGGATACGAGAATATTGGTTCCTCAATCTTCTTCTTTCTCTTCAGCTAAAAGCTCCTTCTCAGCTGTCTCGCCCCCAATGCACACTGAGAATTCAAAAGAAGCAAAAGAACACGGCTGGAAAGTCTGAATTCCACGGCATAACCATGAGGAAATAATCTAACATTTGTGCAAGACCTCCCAGAATCCTTAAAGAAGAATTATCTATAGAAACTGTTGGGTTTCCTTGGCTTAAGGGGGCAGCCATGGCCGAAAATTTCAAAAAAATTTCTTCCCCTTTGGCTAAGGAAACTTCCCTA